>BQNB010118422.1:0-20995 GCA_026074375.1 Tanacetum coccineum | reverse complement strand
CCTATTTTATATAATTATTGCAAAGAATTGTTGCTTAATCGTTTGTATTTGAGAATTGCAGTAATTATGGAGTACTTGGAGAAGATTAGCTAAAAGGCATGCATTTTGGAGCATAAATGAAGAGTTCGATAAAGTCTACTAATCTGACAGCAAATATGCCGTATTATTCTAGACCTATACGACGTATCCAAGACTTTGACAAATCAAAAGACCATTGCTTGACTTTGAAGAATACGCCGTATCCACATTAGTATATACGTCGTATATTATACTTTGGTCAAATATCAAGAAAAGCACACTTTCAGACGATACTCCGTACCCAAGAAGCTTGATACGTCGTACCCAAGATGTACAAAACACCGTACCGGAGTAGCCTAATACGTCGTACCCAAGGACCCCAATACACCGTACCGGAGGAGCTCAATACGCCGTACCCAATAAGTCCGATACGCCGTATCGAGGAGGCCTGATATGCCGTATCCAGCAGGTCTGATACGCCGTATCCATATCAGCTCAAGATAATTCTAGAATATTTTATTCTTGGAGCCCACGGCAAGTTATCCAATACGCCGTATTGAGCTTATCAATACGCCGTATCGAACCGACTTCTAGACCACTATATATAGACGGCCCTAAACTCAGTTTTAGGTGTGGAAGTGAATTCCTAAACCACCCAGTCGACCAAGAAACGAATAAAGGAGCCTAGAAGGTCAGAAAAGAGCCTCAAGATCATAGGAAAACTCTTGTAATCTTGGCGCAACCGAATACGCGTTGGATTAAGGTTTCTTTATTTTAATCGTTCATATATCAAACCGTGTGTATTTTTACAATGACTATCAACTGATACCTTTCGGTATCAGCCATGTTTATGAAGATCTAATGTTTGGTTTGTTCTTGATTGCTTAATTTATCGTTGATTGTTGTTTATGTTTATCAATTTATATTCGTTTACGTGCTTAAGTATGCGACCTATCATTCAACTAGGTCTAGTCCTACATATTTAATACGCTGCAACTTCAGTGTTGTTTGGGCGTAGGCTAAGAGTTTGGGATAGCTCTCCATATTGCAATTTATATATCTAGAATCATAGGATCACAAATATTGACCTATATTTGCCCTTTGATTGTGAGCTTAGTTGAGCCATAAGGTGACCTTGGTACCAACGAGTACGTTCTAATCAATTGGTAAGGATTAAGAAAGTGGACTACTAGTATATAAAGAGCCGTTAAGCAGTAAATGAGTAAAGTCTCCATGAGCTAGGGTTTAGTAAGAGCACCATTATTAATCTCCTAAGATAGATTATAATCAACAAATGTTTACTTTATGCGGATACGTCTAATTGTGACATAATTAGTGTGTCTAGGTCTTAGGAAGAAGTGCCACCTAAGTCTAGGAATGATATGCCCTTCGAGATAAGTCAATCATTGCACTATTAAACAAATCTATGTTTTATCAGATTATTCATGGTTGATACGTTTTCCTTACATTAGTGTTTGACCGTTCCTCTATCGTTTGTTTATCTTCTTGTGTGTGTTTATTGCTTTACTTGTCATCAAAACCTTAGGTTAGATACACAAAACCGTGCCAGTCTCTCAGGCTGAAACCCCCCTTTTGCATTAGTTTTAGGTTTAACTTAGATAACTAAAATACTGATAGGATTAGGAATTAACGCTCTCGCTCTTAGTGATCGACACCCTACTTACCACGAAGCTCCATCTGACCGGGTACACTGCCCGTTAAAGTGTTGTTTTTAGGTATAGTCGGCATAAAATAAATAGTAAAACTTGATACATAAATAACACCAACACAACGACACATCAACTAGCTACAGGGAAATTCGAGAATAATCAAAGTTGGCAGATGATTAAGCTACCAATGTATATAAAAAATAAATAAAAACAAACTAAGGGAAAAATAGACCGTGGAGTAGATCATATAATAATCCCAAATGAAGGACATGTTTTGGCCCACGTTAAGATGAAATGGTTTCCAACGCCATTGAGTATAAGTTGTATATTGTTCACATGAACAACTGTAACGAAGAAACACAAACACATTGTAGGTTCCATGATCATTCATACAAACCTTAACAATGATGTGTAGAATCAAGATGCAGGAAAATAAAGACTTTATTGATGATTGAAAGAAAACTTTTTGGTGGCTAGAAACCCTAACAATAATATTGACTAGCTTACCTAATAATGATAAGAACAAAGTGTATTTATACACTAATGGGGTTTGGCCTATGGGCCTTTCTTTTGGGCTTTTGCAGGCTTTTTGCATAACACCCCATTTACATCATTAAACATTAATTAATTAATTAACTAATGAGCTATAAAATGCTAGTTTTCTTCAAGACCGAGCTTCTCTTGTTAGACTGTGAAATTATGTTTCTAACAATCTCCCCCTAAGTGAGGTCTTCTTTTGAGGTCTTCTTAGCGTACATATTTGAATTCATAGCATATTAGCTCGTTGTCGTTGCGGTTCTTCACTTGATTTACATTTGTGCTTCAGTAGAAATCCAATCTTTAACGTTCGATCTTGATCTCTGATTTATTGAATAATTTTATGATCTTTTACTTTGATTCGCCGTTCGCTGAACTTTGGTCTGACATGCTCATACTTGCTGTAATCATGCAAGCTTTAGTACTCTTTCTTCTTCTAATTATTTTGACTTTAGCATTTGAAGAAAACTTTGATTTCAGAGGTGCGGAAGCTTCATGTACTTAGCTTTCTTGATGTCTTCAAATCTTTGAGTATGAACAATATAGTTTTTAGCAAACTATCAGCTATCAACGAATTTGATATGTCTTTACCATGAGAAGTTTGCTATGGATAGTCAATGCTATGTTGCAATTACATGGTGCAATGATAACCTTCTAGTTTTTAGTAAACTATAACTATGAACCGGATTTGAATCTCTTTACTAGTAGCACGTTTGCTTTGGAGTAGTAATCTATGTTTTATGAATACATGGTGAGTCGATTACCATACAGTACGAATACTACACCTGTGATCAGAAAGATTCAATAAAGAACCATCTTGACTGGTTTTCCAGCTCAAAGCCTTTAAGTCCTCCAATACTGAAGTATCAGATTTCCGTATGCTTGCTGTTCTCTAACCAGTGTCGTATATGGTATCGGTAAAGAGTGAGTCAGTACAATTACTTATCTGCTGCACTATACCGTATATTTCCTTGTTCAGCGTTTTACTCATTAATACAATTAAGTACCGTAGAAGGGACTGTTGGCAAAACATGATTTGAAAAAAATTTCGATAGTGCTTGTGTAATTTATTAGGACACAACGAAAGTTTAATCTTTTAAGAATGCTCTGATGATTTTTGGAAAGATATACTCGAAAGATATGAAGTGCCTCATGGCTCTCATCAAACTCATACAAGTATTTGTAAGACGAGTCATTCTCACTAGTGGATATTGTCCGAAGACAAGTATATGAGTATTCTACGACTACCCTGGTGGTGCAACATCTCATTCCTTTGCATTCTGTAAGATCACATTCCCAAACATGAAACAAAAGATTCTTTGTGAACTATCAAGATACTTGTGTATAACACAAAAGCTTTGGTATCTTGACATTGTTGAGTATATTAACATTTGTACTCCCCCTACACATGTGCATCGATAATCGAAAGATGTTTTGCACATGCAAGGATAGGACTTAGCATGTTGAATCAATCGAATCATTAGTTATCCGGTTTACATCTTAAGTACTTTTCTTCCGATCAAAAAAGTATGCAACTTTTGTATGGTTTTGATCTATAATGGACTTAAAATGTATTGAGCTCCCCCTCAAACATTGGGGGGGGAGGTGAGATAAATGATTCAAGTATAAGTGGAATATTAAAACGAGATCTGAAAACATACCGGATAGGAGTGATAAATCAAAACCATCTGAAGACGTAGGTTGTGGCTCTTTTAATCTTTCTGTATTAGAATCAACAACATTGCATCCACAAACTGCAAAGACTGTAGTAAAATGATTCTCCCCATAAACAATGAACCCGGGTTTAATAGAAAATGTTTTGGTCAATGTCTGAATGGTGACTCCTGAGAACATGTTTGATAACAACCAAATTGTTTATTAGGACAAATTGTTGGGTCTTAGACAAACTTCTTTGTCTGTGAAGAAATTAATACACTGAAACGTTCATTAAATCTCTGGTTTGAGATGGGTTACAGTCTGATAATAACTTGAACAGCCACATTTTATCTAAATTTTTTTTGTTGTTTTTTTTGTTTTTGCAAATATACACAAATATATACATTATGGATTACAATGCTTTTGCCATTCTATAATTAACTCCGTCTACACACATTCGGCTACTCCACACCTCCGCCCACTTTTCAGTCGCCCAACCACTAAGTTTGCAATAGAGGAACCTAGGATTATAGTAACCTTTGGAACTTGAAACTAACGCGCGGGGTAAGTTCTAAAGGCTTCAGCAATGGGGTTCCATTATCCTTGTTAAAGGGACAGATTCATCATATACGCGAAATGTCTTCCAGTGGTTTCCTTTGAGGGCTTAACCACTACAACAACCTGTATAGTGGTCTCCAAGCTGTCTTAGTAGTGTTTTCCAAAACCCACCCCTTTTTGATTTTTGGTTGCTTTTCCATACCTTCTTTAGTATAGATTCACACTATGTTTGGCCTGGGGGTTTGTGGTATTCACAAACTTCAATAGAAACGAATCACAAAATGTTTATGATCAACAACATTCAACTTCATATTTGTGTTTGCTGCTCTCTCGCGTTCACTCTGTTACTTGGGCAGATACGATGGTTCTGAGTGTGGCTTCTTTGGCATAGGTTTGCGGAGATTCAGTGGCAGGTTTGGTTCTTGTAGACGATTCACCCAGGAACATTAGGCTTCTTGTTTTGTTGCACTGGTGGTTTCTGTGTGGGTCTATTATGAAGTCCTGGGGGGTTCTCGAAAGTAATTTGCTTTTTCCAGGCAACGGGGTTGGTTTTACCACAGTTGGCTTCTTTTTGAGGTGGACACAGAACGTGAACTGTGGTATACTCACTGAAGCAAGTACTTTGGGTTTCTCAGAGGCTGTAGATCCACTACTCGTTTTACCAGTCACTTGGGCTTGCAGCTTTGTATGTTCTGCAGTTAAGGCACTAAGCTTTTCAGTGTACGCAGTACGTGAGTGAGTATTCGCCTTTGACAATTCATCATACCGTCTTTTTAGACTCACATTTTCTACCTTAAGGCCATCTAGCTGAAATCCTAAGGGAGGTTAATCATATTTTTAACTGAAATTCTGTCAGTGTCTAAGGCTGTTGGTCACAATACCTTCAGTGGAACCTACATTCAACACCTTCATGATGTTGTTCTAAGAATTAAATTAATGATCGTGGCATCTTTCCCTTGAACGTGATCTCTTTAACTTATTTATTTCACAATAAAATGGCATTTTGTTGCACTTGACGTTTCACTGCACAGTTTGTAATTCTAAAATTTTAAGTTGTTAGATAAACATAATTTCTTCAAGTTCAGAACTTTATTGTGTTCCCTATCACATTATAAACTAAGATTGTCACAAGAACAATTAGAATAAGGGGGTAAACAACAACATCAGAATAAAGCAAAATAGAGCATATTTTCTCTTTCTAACATTCAGCAATTAAGATGTCTTTTTGCTTGAAAGATTTTTCTTTCTATTATCAGGTTTGTATTTCAGCATAAACGTTCAATTTCATCCTCTAAGCCTAGTGATTCTCCTTAAATTTGCTACTCCACTGAAATTGTGTCATCAGCTAGTTTGTACGTGTTTATTGAAATAAAATCAAGAAAAGGACAACTTGTTTGAAAAGCCTAACTCTTTCGCGTATTCATACACGGAGTGAATACATATAAGGTTTGATGTTGTATATTTCTTTTAAGATTGCATCAAATTGGGGAATAAAACAAACTCTTTAAAATGTTGTGAAGGGGTAGCAAGAACTGACTAGGTAGGCGACTTTTAGGCACATAAGGAGTAACAGGTGTGGCTGGGGTACTAGCTTGACTAGCAATTTCATTGGCAGGAAGCCAATACACCTGTTCTCAGGACAGTTCCTTCTGAGGAACAAACATCATGGCATTGTGTTCTATAGAAGCCACTTTCAGGTCTAATATGCTGGTTTTCCCCCTTTCATTTTAGCCATACTGACTTCAGCACTGGCTAATGTTTCATCAGTATCCCACACATTACTAGCATTAATAACGGGAGCCTTTTTCCCATATCGTGGGTTACTGCGACCTAGAATATCCTTGTGCAAGTCCTGTGATGCATTTTTTGGTTTCTTTGAAAGCATTGGAATAGTATGAGTTGGCATTTGAAACTTTTGTAAGAGATCAGTTGCAACTTTGTTTGCACTTTTTAAACATACTATTTCATCGAGGTATTTATCCTCAAGTTTCTTTTTGTCAGTTAACACCTTTTGATTTTCAGATTTCAAAAATTCAATTGAAATATCTTTACTTTTTAGGTGTGTTTTTAGCATCACTTTCTCTTGCTCAAGTTCAGCGTTTCTTTCGTTACGCTGAGTCACTAGGTTTTGTTCCTGTCTAACTTGGCGTTCTAGGTCAAGTTTAACCTGTTGGGTATCTAGACGAACAATTTCTAGCTTACATTTTGCAAGCTCAGCTGTTAAATTCTGATTTTCAAGACTGAGATCCTGATTTTCCTGAGTTTTTTCATCTAGAGTATCTCGCATTTCATCAAGAATGGTAACCATAGAGATATTAGCAGATGACCCAGTAGATACCTCAGTTGGAACAACGTTGGCTCTGCGTTCAAGTTCAAGCTGATGATACAGAGTCTTTGTCATCAAGCTCTGTCTCAAGCTTTCAGAGTCTGATTGGTTCTTCATGGGTGCATCTCATGAGGACAGTATGATAATACTACTTTTCCATTTATTTGAATAGCATTGCCTCATTCACATGATGATTGTTGCCATTGGTGGATGGCATATTGGCCATGAAAGCAGCTACAACATTGGGGCCTTCATCCACGTCTGAATAATAAGCATCCTCATGGTTGACTTCGAAGATGTTTGTTGTAGCCATTGCCAAAGGTTGATCATAGGGAGCAGTACATTCCACATTGGCAAGGAATGCTTCAGCTTCAGCATCAAGAGTAACTCCCTTTTCCTTTGCTTCCATGAGCAGCATCTTGTCTTTGATATGTACTGTGAATCCTTCGCTCTCTTTGGTTTGTGCACTGCCTTGCTAATGCCTTCCCCTTGGCAGTTATTACATATAACCTCTCCTATCCCTGTAGTTAGTAGGCACATTTACCATAACTTTGATTACCTTCGATCCTGTGTTTCCCGACATTCCCTGAAGCTCTTCTCTGAACGGTTGTGCAGTTAAAAATTGGCGTAATGCACCGTAGCATGTGTCCTACGAGTTGGAGGATGACGTGAGATGGTTATTGGTGGGGATAAGGAGGAAACTGCTTCTGGAAACCACTTAAAAAATTTGCTATCTATGTCATAGTGGCTATCATTGCGTCATTTGGAGACAAAACAGCTAGTTGTGGTTGTGAGGTAGAGAGTGGTGGAAGAGATGTGGTTGGTGTTGCTTGAAGCCCATATAAGACATGGATCAAATGTTACTGAAGACGGCTCTTGTTTCTGAGAGTCTTTGTGGCATGGGCTCAAGGGCTTTCAGGTGGATATAATGTGAAACTAGTTCGTTGTTGAAATATCATGTTCTGCTTACATTAGTCATATAATTTACCCTAGTAAGCGAGAAGGTTGTTGACAAACTTGGTGTTAGCTAATGAGTAGGAATTTCAAGCTGTGTAATCTTCATATCATTCACCAGCTTGTGGAAACGTACAAAATAGTCATGAATTGGGTCGTTTCCTATGGCACGGAAATCGTTTGAAACTCATAAATAGTCTTCCATCCTTTGCTGTAATGTCCTGCCTGAACCTTGCATTAAGCACTTCTCCACTTTATCTCAAATCTCTTTAGCAGTGTTTGTCTGATCAGGTGTTGAAAATATGAAAAAAAAAAAAAAAACCCCCCCCCCCTGGGAGGGACCTTGAATGAGAATGTTATTCAGCACTGTGTATCAGCATTCTCACGGTTGGTTTCTTCAGGGTAAACTCCTTAATCCAAGTTTCATTCTTGGCATGTTCACTCCTGTCTGACCTTCAGTTGGAGCATCAGTAACCATAGGGTGTGGTGAAGGTCCATTTTGAATGGAGTTCCAGATAAGTTTGCCAAGAGGTTTTCCTCGAATGTACCTATGAATACGAATTTTCCAAGAATCGTAGTCACTCTCAACCAACATAGGAGGACGATTGTCCGTTCCCGCTGCACTGGATTCTTTATCAGTTGACATTTTAATTTAAGTATGAATGAACGGATCGCAAGTGATTGTTGATTTGTTTGATTTGTGTTTATGTTTTTGTTGTTGTTTGATTATTTGGTTCGGTGACAATTAAACTCTTAACTAGTTCGGTTTGTGAAGTGATTAACTAGTTCGGTTCATATAAGGTTGTAGTGGTTCGGTCCTTGAGGTGTGGTCAAGTTCGGTTCATGAAGAGGTTATTCGTTCGGTTCCAACTAGTATGTCACTCGTTCGATCGTTGAAGAGTTGTACTCGTTCGGTCCAAACTCAAGAACACTCGTTCGGTTCAAGAAGAAAGCAGCTAGATCGGTCCTTGAATAAGTTTAACTCGATCGGTTGCTGAATGAAAACACTCGTTCGGTTGTAGAAGGCTTTACTCGATCGGTTGACAAAGGTTGTGCTTGATCGGTTGTCCTTCTTATTGAGCTTGTTCGGTTGACTCAAGGATAGTGGCTCGTTCGGTCCAAACTTTTGTGTTGCTTGCAAAAATCACCTCGAACAACCTGTCTTTTTCAAGAATTCACTACAAAAATGTAAGATTAGCGCGAATAAGTAAGTATGACACGATCCAAACCACGAAAAACAAGATTAATACTCTTGTTTCTTCTTTTTCCAATCCGAACCACAAACAAAAAATCAAGACTTCTTTCTATTTTTTTGTTGTATAATTTTCGAACCACACACAAGAAAAAAAAACTCTTTTTCTTGTCTCTTTTTTTTTGTATATGCGAACCAAACAAAAAGCAAAATCTATGCACCTTTTTTTTTAATTAAATCGAACCAAAAAATCAAGACACCCTTTGTTTTTGTTAATTCTTTTCGAACCAAAAGGACGAACAAAAGAAAATCACGAGATCGTTGATTGCTAACGAGATGGTTTGAATGATATTAGATTAATCATAAACCATCTATGAATCAAGAATCAAAACAAACAATAAAAATTTTGAATCCCCTTTTTTTTCGAAATCAAGAAAAAAAATAAAACACAAACCAAATCAATTCATCAATCTTGTAGGCTCTTGATACCAATTGTAGGTTCCATGATCATTCATACAAACCTTAACAATGATGTGTAGAATCAAGATGCAGGAAAATAAAGACTTTATTGATGATTGAAAGAAAACTTTTTGGTGGCTAGAAACCCTAACAATAATATTGACTAGCTTACCTAATAATGATAAGAACAAAGTGTATTTATACACTAATGGGGTTTGGCCTATGGGCCTTTCTTTTGGGCTTTTGCAGGCTTTTTGCATAACACCCATTTACATCATTAAACATTAATTAATTAATTCACTAATGAGCTATAAAATGCTAGTTTTCTTCAAGACCGAGCTTCTCTTGTTAGACTGTGAAATTATGTTTCTAACACACATCAATATGCACATCGGTAGACATCCAATGCGATGCCAATGTAATAACAAAGGCATATATAGCTCAAAGAATGCAACAACTTCCAACTGGGCTCTAGCATGCGTATGCATAGCCAAAAATTAAGAACTGAAACCGGTTGTAGGCACGATTACCATCATGCCAAGCTAACAGTACCAGTATGCCATGGTTTAAAAATGTACCAACTCAGACTCTCGTCATCATCACCACAATAAATTTATTATAGAATTCATGGGAGGTAGCAGGCGTTACAGTTGTACATGCAAATCCAAAATCTGGCACCTGATACTGGTTGCAAGCATGACAAATGTCAAGCCACCCGACCAAGTTAACGGCACCCGCAATGTACGCTTTTATAAATGTACAAATGCAGGCATCTATCAACACTGTTACAAATAAATCATCCTCCGATTAATCCATTAGTGTGTGTCGATCACATGACCTATCATATCTCTAAAAAGAGAAATAAAAAAAGACTGACCCAACCTCTTATGCAAGCCAATTCTCACTGCATAATACGTTATCCACTATTGAGTGTCAGGACAGAACGAAAGTTGCATCATCTACGTTCGTACGATGCATATTATGAGTAACATGATAGTCCTAGACATGTAGGAAGATATATGGTAAAAACATGGACCGTGCAATTAACATGCAACATACAACTTCTTATTTATCTAAAAAGACAAAACATGACAAAGGTTAGGCCGGCCTTTTACGCAAGCAAAGCCCACAGAAGGGCAAAAAATGGGCCAAATCGAAAAGCTATAGCTTTGATAACAAAAACCAACTCGGTACGCATATCTAGCCAGGGAAAAAGCACACGTAAAAAAACCGAACCACCAAAGGCAATGGCCTCAATAATGATCGGAATGTGTGTTACAAGAGGTAGGTACCGGTGAGTCACTGAATAGTTAGAGCTAGTAAATGATGAAGCTACACGAAAAGTTTCCATGGCTAAATATTAGGCACATTGAAACGACATAGTTTTCGTTACCATTTTATACTACTTATAGATAACAGGGCTCATGCCTGTGCATGCAAACCGGGCATTGGCAACGGAGACTGGCTGCAAACCTAATTATGGTCAAGCTGCCATGCCAAGTCAACACTACCAGTGAATAATTTTTTTATAAATGCACCAACGCAGGCATCCATCATCATCGCCACAGATCAATGGTCCTCAAATTAATCCAACATTGTATGTCCAATACACACCTTGTTATATCTCTGAAAAGACAAAACAGGGAAAAAGGCTGGCCCGGCCTTGTATGTAACCCAAGCCCACAAAAGGCCAAATTTGGCCTACAACGAAATTACAACCATGGTTGCATCCCCTTTTAGAATTAGGTTGCCCACCAAGATATTGGTTCACCAAACCCACAAACACCCGTTTTAACCAAAGAACATATACATAAAGACAGGTTTCTAAAAACCAAACACTAGTCATGGCTGCATCATTTTTCGATCAAGGTTGCCCCGCCAAGATACTGTATTAACAATCCTACAAATACCGATTTAATACAACCTAAAAAAGAACTAAAAATTAGACCTTACATCAAAAGCCATGAGCAAAACCCTAAAAAGTAAACCCATCCAGTATAATCTCACAATCAACGGGTTAACAATCCCCATAAACACACATTGAATACAACCTAAAAAACAACTAAAAATCAGGCCTTACATCAAAAGCTAAGAGCAAAACCCTAAAAAGTCAACTCATCTAATATAATCCCACAATCAAACCTAAGAACCCAACCCATCCAATATAACACCCCCCCCCCCCCAAAAAAAAGAAGAGAAAACAATAATCAAAACCCTAAAACATTAACCCATTCAATATAACCCCACAATCAAAACCTTCAAAACTAAAGTCAACCCACTTTTAACCCCACATTGAACCCCAAAACCTTAACCCATTCAGTATAATCCTCCCCCCCTAAAAAACCCCTAAAATCTTAACCTATCGAATATAACCCCCGAATCAAAACCATAAAACCTTAACCCATATATAACACCCCAAAACTGGTTTTGAAGTATTTAATTACGAAAAGACCATTGGGTAAATTTGACTATGACTTTATAAGTTTTCATGCGTTACGTGAATGGTTAGTGAAACTCGATAGTCAAAACTATAAGTAATAATGCTATGTAAATGGTTATTGAAAATACGATGTGTCAAATTTATAAAGAAAATACACTTAAGGGACTAAAGCGGTTAAGTGTTAAATGAGTTATAAAATATAATGTGGCCAAATTAGAAGAGAAAAGACTTAAGGGACTTAATGTGCCAAATGTCCAAACCCATACCAACAAATATCTAGTAAATACTAGACATTCCAGAGATTTCTTTTGGTGTAGATATGTTTGTGTATGTGTCATACCATAGAGAAAAAAAAATGGGGAAACCAATTTTGATGACCAAATTTATAGAGGATTAAGGTTCCAATTCAAGTAATGAGTTCATCACAATCATTCTTCTCAAGTAAGTCATCTTAATCTTGAGTTAATTTGTAATTGAGAAGTTAGGGTTCATGAACCCTAATTTAAGATATTGGGTAAAAGGTGTTTAAAGGCTAATTAAAAGGTTATAGTAATTATGGGTTAAGTTATAGTAATTAAAAGTTAGTAAATTTATGGGTTAATTATCATATGATCATTATATGATTATATGATAATTAGAGGTGGGCTATGGTTTTATTAAACCATTGTTATAGTTACTTAATTATGTTTTAAGAGTTTATGGTTATGATGATTTTGGCGGGCAACCTAGTGAGATTAAGTTAGGGTCCTACAAAAAGTCGAAATCCTACAAAAATTCAAAGCAGATATATCTGCATGTGGACATTAGGTTCGAGGATAACACACGCCAAGTGAGCACATATGTGTTGTCTGATAGCGTATGTGCAACACACAACTTCTTATGTCTCTCAAAAGGCTGGGCCGACCTCTTTTGTTAGCCAAGCCCACACAAGGAGAAAAAATGGGCCTAGTCGAAACACTCTACACCCCGCCCAACACTTCACATCCTGGTCATACATTTATTATTCTTTTTAAGTCTGTATTTGTGTGTTTTCGTAATACATGCGTCAGATTATAACTGGATTAGGTATGTAATTAGGCATGGATCTTAAGCCTAAATACCATTACTCTAACCAGAATACCGTAATTATAACTGTCTACCGTTATAAAATTCCGTCGCTATGCATAGACAATCACCTTATTACTATATATATACATTTATGAGGAAAACACTGTTCCTCAACCACTTCCTATTCACACAAAAAATATTAAAAAAAAGGAACAATGTTTATTGTAAGTGTCTGTGTAGTAGTATGCAGATAGATAAACACCAAACAAACAAAAAAAAGGTAACAAAAAAATTACGAAAAGGCCCCCCAAGTTTTTATTATTTACGACATTTTTATATAATAAACTTTATTTATCAATATGTAACAAATATGTAGCTCATTTTTAAATGAAAAATATACACACAAAAAAGCCTCTGAATTACGAACAAAACGAGCCTAATATTGATATGGTTCAGACGTGCGTACGATTTTATAAAAAAATATTAAAGTTTAATAAACGTTCTTATAAAAAATATATATAAAATTTTCAAAACACACCCTTAATCTACATAACGATTTTAAAAAATACCATAGATTTTATTTAAAAAAATTAGTGAAAAAAATTTTTATTTACAAATTTATTGTTACGTTGACGTTTTAATGCTTGGCCGGAATCTCAGCACGAATTGAATACTTTCTCATTTACCAATGATTGATGAGTCAACTATTAATTATTTTCGAAAGCAAATAAAAATAGCCACACGACGACGCGCGAACATTGACTTTTCTCGTTGATCAAAATTGCTAAACGTATCCCTAAAAGTTATGTTTAAGATATTTAGACATACATTAATTATTTGTCCTTTTAGCAATAAGTTTTGACCTTTTACATTCAATTTCTATCAAATAAGTATATGTATCATAGTATTTCTTTAAATCAAGACTATATTTAGCAAATTAATTTATTATTTATTTATTAAAAGTAATGTAAAGTAAAGTAACTTCGTCTTTCACGAGTTATTGGTTTCAATACTGTATTTTATGATGTATGAAAAAGATTGAGACGTAGACAGCTTTATATTTATCAAAGGTAAAGAGACTGTTTCCGGTTTTATCAAACGTAGAAAAAGAGTTATGACCTTCCAAAGGGTAAAAATCAAACGCTTACCTATGTTTCGAGAGGCAAGATATTAATCACTTCATCAAGTCTTTCCCTTTAATTTTTATTATTTTATATATTAAGGAGGACATAAAGGCACATCTACTCGAAAAGCAAAACCATATAAACGTGTTGTCAAATTAAACAATTCCCATTCATCATTTCATAAATCCAATCACAATCAATTCAATTAAATTCAGTTCATCATCTTATAATAATAATCACGATCATCAATTCATATGGAGGTCCGAAATGATACAGTTATGGACAATTTAACTACCACCGAACAACAACCGTTAAAACAGCCTAAAACTACTCCAATTCCCGTTGATACCAATTCCGTTACTCAGAGGTTCTTCTTTTATTTTTTTTATATACTTAATTATTATCAATTTTGACTATTTGTTATATTATTTGTTGATTGATTGTGTTTTTATTCATTTTTGTAGGTTACAGAAGGAACTTATGGCTCTTATGGTACCAATCTCTTCAATTATATTTATTTCAAAATGTATCCAACTTGACACGTTATTAATTTATCCTATTGTGTGTATCATTAGAGTTAAAGTTCGATACACTTGTATCGAACTTTTAAATTAATGAATGATACACACAATATGATAAACTAACAGTTTATACATTCAATAGGAAAAAAAAAGTACCTGTCAAGTTTATGCTAGAGTATATTATAGTTTAACATACCCTATATTGTATTGTTACCTGAGTATACGTGGCGTGGACATTCTTTTTAGTGAGCCATGTTTGTCCAAATTGTGAAGATTAGTAGCTGTTTCTTTTATAAAAGCTTTTGGGAACATGGTTGTATCCGTAATCAGAAAGTGTAAATGACGTGCTTCTTTAATTAGTGTTTCAATTAGGAGCGTTTAAACAAAATATAATTGCTAAATGCTTGTTGCCAAACAAGCATTATATCTTAAATGCTGAGCGCTTCAAACAGCTTGTCACGAAACTTAGCCATTGTCTTTGGGGTGAGATGTGGGGACTGGACAACTTTCTCGGTTGTTGACGTTTTGTGAAGTATATAAAGTTTATTTCAAGACGACTAATTGAGTAAAAAATTGTTATATTTATTTTGTTTTTAACAATATTGTGATATGTACATGCATTTAGGTCGTATATGTTTTGATCTTGAAAGTCATAGGTTTGATTATAAGCGTAATAGGGAGTAATGATGTCGGAATATTTGCTGCTGACAGAGCCTTGCAAATTTTTTACAGAGATAGATTAGATGTTAGTAAGTTATATCTTGTGGTATCAGTTGATCTGCATACCGACATATACGTGTCTATTTTGAGGTCTTTAATGATAGTATGGGATTGAAATGGGTAAACGGATTTGGTTATCCCTAGTCAGGTTACCCGGGGAGGGAGTGCCTTTTTGACTTAGATGTATGCGGCCTCACCGGGTTAGTCCCGGGACCGTTTCCGACCTTCCCTGGCTACCACCAAATGCACACACCTAGCGTGGTTTGAACCCTTGACCTCTTGTTTGAAAGCCAAGGACCTTACCACTAGGCCATTTGGTGTTTGTTATAATTGGGAAACGTCCCTAGCATGAGCTAGCATATGGTTTACTAGAATCGTTTACCATTGTCTGAGAACTTTTTCCGCAAAGCACCATTGTGTGGGTACTAGCATTATGGACTACGCAGAATACAAGTCCAGTATTCAATGTTAACATGCATCTTGTTGTGTATAATTTGATATAAAAAAATGAGAAGGAATGATTGGCTATTTTTAGCGATGTTCAACGATTCTGTTTAAACTTATATAGAACACAATTCATCTGTTGTCTAGCGTTCTTTGTTTAATTTGGTGCAGTCTCTACTTTTCTCTCTGTTTTATTACTTTTGACATGGGCCACATGGTTATCTGTTTAAAAGTTGAATAACAATTTTGATTGTGGATTTGTATAGATGAGTGGAGATATTGGAGTATCGGCATTTCCAGAAGGGGAGAATATATTTACTTGGATTGGTACCATTGAGGGTGGGAAAGGAACTATGTATGAGGGTTTATCCTATAAACTCTCTTTACGCTTCCCTGTAGACTATCCTTTCAAGCCCCCTCAGGTTAAGTTTGAAACGTCGTGCTTCCATCCCAATGTTGACCAGTATGGTACCATCTGCCTTGACATCCTTCAGGTATACAAATCTTCATATAAGTTTTATCGTAAATAATAATTTCTATCTTAGGATGGTACGGGAAAAGTTGTTTATGTATATGTTAGCTAAATTTATCAATTGGCCAATAGCATGTTCATTACTGTTTCATTTACAGGACAAGTGGTCTTCAGCCTATGACTGCCGAACCGTTCTTTTGTCTATTCAGAGTTTATTAGGAGGTGTGTGAAACCATTCATGAACTTGTATTCAGATTTTGAGGGGTGCTTATTGATTCAGCTTATGTTTATATCTTTGTGATGCAGAACCAAATAATGATAGTCCACTCAACAGCTCTGCTGCTGCGCTCTGGAGCAATCAAGAGGGTGAGATGATTATTGCTTTATATTACTGATATCAAGAAAGTTTGCAATATACTATCATAGAAACATTCTATATTATGAGTTATGCCGACAAGTAGTTTAATTTCTGTCTGAAGTTCTATTATATTCATGAACAATGCTATGCATTTGTCTTCTTAAAACGGAACAAACTACTTTAGAATTCTAGCAAGATAAGAACTTATGAGATACATAATTTATCTTACCAATACGAGTTGCCACCCTTTTATAAAGTTCTGAATAATGTCAATTTAGATAATACTGTGCGGTCTATTATCAACATCCATCAACTTAGTATAACGATTTTGATGGACGAATATGCAATTTTAGTAAAAAATGAAACGTACAAGACACATGTCATGGTATATTTTGTAGTCGAATGGAATCTGTCTATGGGAATTGTGTATTTTCTTTGATTGTTATATGGAATTTTATTGAAATTTATAGTAATAATAATATTGTGCGGTCTATTATCAACATCCATTAACTTAGTATAACGATTTTGATGGACGAATATGCAATTTTAGTAAAAAATGAAACGTACAAGACACACATGTCATGGTGTATTTTGTAGTCGAATGGAATCTATGGGAATTGTGTATTTTTATTGATTGTTATATGGAATTTTATTGAAATTTATAGTAATTAATATATTTTGTTTGCTCTGTTCATCAGAATACAGAAGAATGGTACACAAACACTATGCTGCTGGAGAAGCATCGGAGAGCTGATACCAAATTCATGGGTCTACTTTTCTAGTAAGAAAGCAGTATTCACTGAAATCAGATGGGTTTTACAACTTTACATTGAACACTGTAAGGTCCATTAATTTGTATACACAGATTCAGTCTGCTGTATCGTTTCTCGAAATAAGATCTATAAATAGACTTGCATAAACATATATTTTCGTTTTTATAATGGATTTTGAAACCAGATATAAGAATCATAGAACTCGATTGCTACCAAATGAACATACCTGAAACCTTTCTCTCATCAAATAATAATAAAGAACTTGCAGACACGAGTATTTTGAGAAGGTGACTTTGGTGTTGTTGACTTCTATCTTCCTGATTTCAGTATTTACCCGATTGAGTATAATATTGTTTTCGTAGTCAAGCTGTCGGCTGTCGCCAACATCTTGATTGTATTTATGAAGTAAAATGAAGATAAAACTTGAGTTGTAGACACATTTTATTTGCAAAGAAAGAGAAAAATATACAGGAAACATCAGCCTTTTTGTACATCATGCAAGTAGCGCGTACTTGCTATTTATTACAGATATTACTTATATAACAATATACTGCACACCCTTTCAACCCGATCAAAGTTGCTTAAACATAATAGTATCCAAATTATCCGTGTCGATATCCTCATATGAATCATCAGAGGTGAACATATCTATAGGGTAGATGTCTTCGTATCTGATATTGTTCTCATTTAAAATAAATGGATTATTCTCATCTTCGATTACTCCGTTTTTAAAGAGCAGGCTGCTGCTGGCATCTTGAATTTGTTTGGGGGAACATGTTTCCATCATGGAGGGAAGATCTTGAGCAGCAAGAATCGAGGCCATCAACTGGAACTCTTTGAACCTACGGTCTGAGATGATGTCCATATTGGTCTTTGTAATCATGTATGATGAAGGGAGCTCCGGCGGTATGATCGGAAATTGACTTTGTGTCACCTTATTTTTTGGGTTTTCTTCTACTTGTTTGTTCTTTGAATTGTTGCCTTTTTGGGTGATGCGACATAGTACCCAGTCGTCTAACTGCCAAATGAAATAAAGAACACGAAACATACCAAATAATCAGTAATATTGTGCAAACTTGAGAATCTATCTAAATGGGGACAATTTGCTTACTCGCATTGATCCATTTTGCCTTGGTGATCGGCTAGATGACTCGGGCAGTCTGTACTCACTCATTGTCCAATTAGTTTTGATACTCTGTGTTGGGATGCCGGTAAAGAACGCTAATGCTTTCTTTACCCCGATCTTTCTCAACCCGGAAGAAGCAAAGATCGGTTTATCTTTTCCTGTAGCTTTCCAATAGCCTGAGCCTGCAGATCTATTGGGTCTCGACCCATTCGGGTATTTCCTATCCCTAGGGCTAAAAAAGAACCATTCATCCTTCCCGAACAACGCTTTCCCTGTCAATCAAAGAGAGACCCTATCAATCCTCAAAAAACAAAACTTATATAACAATAAAAACACAAGAATCTTACTGGGAAGATCCCAAGGGTCGAAATTGTAAAGCTCGATTTCCCCAATCACTGAAGCAGGAATCAACTTCATGGTCACCTTTTTTAACAAGTAATCATTTATGAGCTCTTCATCGGACGGGTGAAACCTAAAACCGGGAGGCAGATGACGAAAGTCTTCTCCATTCTCCATGATTAGAGCGAAGAGGGAAAAACATTATGAGATTAACACTGTTTATATAGAAATTCAGGGGCAATGTAAGAAGAGATAAAGTTTAAGAAATGTCGTTTTCGATTAAACAATAGAGAAAGTTTATACTCCGTAATTGTTAATGAAGATGCGGGAGTTAACGTTTATGTTGTTTACATTGTTAAGACCGTCCCGAGGTTATGGAGAGAGACACCCGTCAAGTTGTTTAACGTTACGTGTTAACAATATAATCCAACATCTTCCATTTTTGGAATGTTTATTTTGCTTGTCACAGTCATACAACTGTAAAAATTTTATTATATTTTCATTACTTTTAACTCTTGAGGAGACTACTTCATTAGAAAACAGTACATTGTATCTCGTATTCGATCGACATAAAGGAAACTTGCCGCAAGGGCGGAATTAGGAGGGTTTCGGGGTTTATGAAAACCTGATGGATGTTTGCCGTTTATTGCAAATTTTTGTTAAAAATTTTGATTTCTCTGAATAATGTGTCACATAAATATATTTCTTATTTAGTTAGTTAGTCAATTAATATATTAAAAAAATACGTGTCTTCTTCTTTTGTTTACTCGTTTTAGTTTAAATCCTACCTTTTTAGTTATTATTTTTTAACTTTATACAATAAAAAAATTGTGCAACTGATAGTCCTGGGTTCACCCTTGCTTTCTTGCTTCGCGATTACAAATTTTATTTTAGTGATACTTTCTTATTACTGGTTTCACTAGCTAAATAGAGTAAAAGAAGGTTAACCTGAAAAAAACTTGCTCTAAAAATTGTAAGTTATCAGCAACTTATTATATATATAAAGATCAATAGATAGATTCCAACTTTATAAGTTTTTTTTTTGAATTATCCAATAGTTCATATAACAGAATCTCTTTGCACAAGTCAGCAATAAGATGTGTGTTTGTTGTCTTGGCTTATATATCGTTTTCTTTGACATGTTATTCCAGACTGTCTTGGGCACAAAAAAAAGGCTGGAATCAGATAGCGATGTCGTCTCTCACTTTTGACAAAACGTCGATGATACCAATGGTTAAACTTGTTGATTTATTCGTGGTTCTAATATGTATGCTTGACTTAGCTATAACTATAGTCCATCTTTTAAGTGTTATAGCATTTGTTGGTAAATTTCTTTCACGTAAAGATCGGTGAATGCAAAGTCGTTGTTTAGTACATACAACTTGTTACGTAAGTTTCTCATATGTGGGGAAATCATTACAAGAACTTTGGTAGATCCGATTATCCGAGTGAGTTCAAAATAAGTTTAGAAATCAAGTTTCAACCTTCTTATTAGCATCCAGTATTTAACTTTTAGTACTATTACAAACGATAAAACATGCACATCAGAAAGGTTAGAACCTAGAAATATGATGTACTGCTAAATAAGTAGTTTAGATGAAGAAACATATGCTAGGTTTGGGTTCTATACATAAATTGAACATGTGAGTTTGCTTTGGATCCATCCCACTTGGTCTTGTGGAAAATCATTACCATGAAGTATTTTATCAGCACATATAATTTACAAGTTGAAGCAAACAAGTGGATTCTGATCTTCTTGTTGTAAAAGTTATCCATTATTGAGATAATAGGCAAATGTCACATGCATATGGCATTTGTACATTAGCCTATTAGGGGATATATTAGTGTTTGTTTTATTAACATTTTAAGTAGAACAGAATGTTGAGCTGGGATGTGTCATAATTTATGTTGCAAGTTGGCATATAACAAGCCAAAATTACCCGCGCGTTGCTGCGGGCGTTATTTCTTCGCGCGTTATTGCGGGGCATTTTTTTTTGTTCGGGTTAATTTATTCGGTCTCATGTTTAATAGTTTGTTTTTTTTCTCATATTAAATGACAAATTTTTTTTTTCAATAAAGGGGATATATATATATATATTTTTTTTGCCCAGGCCAATAGAAAGTCGTAAACGTAATTTTTTTTTTCTTCTTATTTTTGACGAAAGAAGGGGGAGTATAAAGTTTTTTTTTTTCGATGAACAGTAACCACCGGTATAAAAAAAGAATTTATCAAAAAAAAATGGGTCGATGAACAGTAACTG
>BQNB010118421.1:0-16812 GCA_026074375.1 Tanacetum coccineum | reverse complement strand
GTTCATTGCTGTGGTCTTGAATTCCGAGTTCCGAACGGTTATGATCAGAAGTCATTTGATGAAGAACGAGGCCTGAACTGATGTGAACAGACATCATTGCTATGAAGACCGAGACTTGATCTGCTGCGATCAAACGTCATTTAAACATTGAGGAACGGGGCCTGAAGTGTTATTTTCAGCAGACACCATTTGACATTGATGATCGAGGCTTGAACTGCTATGTTCAAACGTCATTTAAACATTGAGGAACGGGGCCTGAAGTGTTATTTTCAGCAGACACCATTTGACATTGACGACCGAGGCTTGAACTGCTGTGTTCAAACGTCATTTAAACATTGAGGAACAGGGCCTGAAGTGTTATTTTAGTGTAATCTCTGAAGGTTTCTTTTACTTCTCGATCTGATGAAAAAGATCTTGAATAAATATCGAGAGGCTTTAACAAGTCATAGTTAATGAACCTTTCAAACTGTACTTTGATCACACTTAGAGCGGATTTGGAATCCATCTCGTGAAGTGTTTCTGCATTGAGAAGTGTTTCTAAGTTATTCATGTGTTGAGATAACTGAAACTTGAAGGTTCTGAAACTATCACCAAAGAGTCGTGCAAAAGCTTCTTGATACCATATACTCTGTATGTCGAGAAGTTGAGTGGTTGATTTAAGTGCATTTAATTCGTTCAAGGAGTTTTCTTTGAAAATCTTTGCTTGCATCTGCAGTTTCTGTATCTCTGGTTCCTCTAAAACTGAACCCGAAGATGAAGTAACATTTGTTCCCATTTTATCGTGAATTATGAAGTGTGAAAATTTTGTTGGATCTTAAGTGGATATGATGTGATTGAAGTTGTGGTTGTGTAAGCAATTCACGTTCACGGGATTTTACACGTCTATGATTAAAACCGATAAATGAATTAACGGGATTTTACAAAATCAATAGAAAACCGTGAATGATTTGATTCGGAATCAGCGGCGAAAAATTCCAAAAAAAACTGAAAAATGTCAATAAATCATAGAAAACGATGGTTTTGGGCTTCGAAAAATCCTTAACCAGCTAAAGGGTGGATACAACGTGATCCGTCTCGTTTTTCTCTTCGATTTGAGAGGTCACGGGCCTAAAACGGACTTACGGATCAAAAGTTATGGCTGTTTTACTGAAACCCTTTTCGTCACACAAGTTTTTTAGGATTTTTTTTTTCGTTCGGTCAAAAAAAATTTTGCTCGTTCGGTTCAAGAATTTTTTTTTTCGCTCGTTCGGTTCCACTCGTTCGGTTCCACTCGTTCGGTTCCGCTCGTTCGGTTCCACTCGTTCGGTTACGCTCGTTCGGTTCAAAAACATTTTCGCTCGTTCGGTTGTACAACTTTTCCTCTCATTCGGTTGATACGTTTTTTTTCACTCGTTCGGTTGTTCTTCACAAAAACCAAGAGCGTAAAACCCCTTGACGTTTTTGCCCAACGATCACAAAAAAACAACTTTTTTGGACCCCAAATCTAAACCAACTAACTCCGTCCATGCCTTTCTCTTTGAACGAGCCAAATCCAAAAAAAGAAACAATATGCCGAATGATGAAACACCCAAACTTTCGAATCCAATAGGCTTACAACACAAAAAAACCACGAAATCCACCCGAGGCGATTGATACCAATTGTAGGTTCCCGATTAACACTTCATAAACACGAATCGAAACAAGAAAGGAGAAAGAGAAGAAAAGAGATTGTTTAGAGAGAGAGAGAAGAGAGAGAGTTGAGAGAGAAAAGAGAAAGATATATTAGAAAAAATGAAAACTAGATATTTTCTAAAAAGAAAATATCTATATATATGAGATATTTTCTGAAAAGAAAATATCTAAATATATATATACCCCTACACATTTAATGTGACGCGCGGGATATTTAACTAGGACCCGGGCTCGGGTTTTGCTTGGGATTAAACCCGAAACATATACAATATTAGATTATCTATCGAGCCCGATTCCCGATAATATTCTATTACAACGTTAACTAATTAAAGACCGAAGCTCCATCGTAGAGTGACCGAGCTTCCTTGTTCGACTCAATAAATTGAGGCTAACAAAAAAGTTAAATGCCATCCACGGGACTTGAACTCTGGACCTCACGAACACCATACGCACAACATACCATCTGTGCTAGAAGCTCATTCGTGTTAAGATATGGAAATACATTACTTTTATTCTTTTCTTTGAGTTGGCTGGGCTTTACTATACATGAACCAGTAAGCTTTGGCCGGCCCGTTCAAGGTGAACCGGGTCGAGTCTTCGAGCGGGACCGGATCCGTTAGACATATTTTTTTTCGTGCTCTTTCCAATAGAGTGCTCGGTTTTGTCCAATTTGGCTTCATTTTTGTCTTTTTGTTGATATCCGTTACCTGCACAGTAAATAACACAAAATAAGCATATATTTGGCATTTTATATCTATTTTTGGTTAATTAAGCCCGTTTTATTAAGATAAAGGTATGTGTATTTAAGCACATACCAAAACCCCTCATGTAACACCCCCAAATCTGGGTTGCAGTGAAATATTGAATATCTGAGGGCGTTACTTCATAGATCAATAGCACAAGATATGTGAACGACCACTAAACGTGTCATTTAAAAGATACATTAGATTTAACAAAATAATTGTTTGTTACATAAGCTCATGGCTTCAAATTGTTCGACAACGTAAGTAAAGATTTTGGTTTATAACAAATGTTCCCAAAATGTAATACGCCTCAAACTCTTTAGTACTGACTCTTCCAAAGAGTGACCCCAATGTATCTGAGCACCTCGTGCCTTATTGACCTAAGAAAATATGCTTAAAATGTCAACATAAAGTTGGTGAATTCATAGGTTTAAGTAAATCAATAGTAGGACCGCAAGATTTCCAAGTGTATGATTAAGCAATAGATGCAAAGATCATAAAAAGTAATTACGGTTTCCTAAGCTCATGACACTAAAGCTCGACGTATATGGATGCAATAAATTGCCAATAAATATCCCTGGATGATGTTCTAACCCGCAACATCCCAAGTTCGACATGGTATATGTTTGTTGTTCGGCAGACCGGCACAGTGAGCGCTACTCACCCAAACGGGGACGTCAATACCAAATAGATCTATTTATAACATTCGCGCTCGCAATCTAGCAATTGACAGTTCATGATAATAGGGATCAGTGGGTTATCGCTACTTAGGCAAACTCGTAATCAAAGTATAAAATATACACTTGCATCTAGTTTGTAAAACAAAGCATGTTCTCACCCCAAGGATGTAAATCATTTAAATAATTGTAAAACATGGGGCTATGAACTCACCTTAGTAAATAGTCCTCTGAAAATGACAATATATCCAAGTACGGCAAATGAATCACACCGTCAAATACCTAAGTAAATACGGCCAGTCTTAGTCTACAAGTTTAGGCTAAAGACTCAATGTATAACTACAATAAATTGCTAGTTTATATATACTGTTATCACTTGTGTGGTGGTGCACATGTTTATTGTATTTGCATTCACTTGATGGCTCTTGGGAAGGTATACGATTTCACACATTTTTGTATACGTATAAAAGTTATTAATAAATATTAAATCGCAGGTTTACTTGTATAATATCCGAATATAATTCGTCCGATTTGCTAAGTGTTTATAAACTCACCTTTGTTTATAGAATACCCTTGAGTTTTATATAATTACAAAGCAGTCCCTTAAGTTTCAAAAATACCCAAACAACCCCTAAAGTTTATAGAAAATAGTTTTTGATGGTTTTAACCCCCAAGTTTACAAGTTTGCACTTTTAGTCCCTTAATCTTGAAAAAATCACATTTTAAGCCCGATTAAGTTTTAACCAGAGGCAACAAGTTTTATTAAGCTCCAATAAGCAAAGCCAACTGTTTTGGCTTATAAATAAGCTCGAATGAGCTTATTTAAGCTGATTGGGCTTAATAAAACTTGTTGCCTGTTGTTAAAACTTAATCGGGCTTAAAATGTTATTCTTTCAAGATTAAGGGACTAAAAGTGCAAACTTGTAAACTTGGGGGTTAAAACCGTCAAAAACCGTTTATATTAACTTTAAGGGCTGTTTGGGTATTTCTGAAACTTAAGGGACTGCTTTGTAATTATATAAAACTCAAGGGTATTCTCTTCGATTTGAGAGGTCACGGGCCTAAAACGGACTTACTGATCAAAAGTTATGGTTGTTTTACTGAAACCCTTTTCGTCACACAAGTTTTTCAGGATTTTTTTTTTCGTTCAGTCAAAAAAAATTTTGCTCGTTCGGTTCAAGATTTTTTTTTCGCTCGTTCGGTTCCACTCGTTCGGTTCCGCTCGTTCGGTTCCACTAGTTCGGTTCCGCTCGTTCGGTTCAAAAAAAAATTTCGCTCGTTCGGTTGTACAACTTTTCCTCTCGTTCGGTTGATACATTTTTTTTCACTCGTTCGGTTGTTCTTCACAAAAACCAAGAGCGTAAAACCCCTTGACGTTTTTGCCCAACTGATGCGACAAAAAAAACAACTTTTTGGACCCCAAATCTAACCAACAACTCGTCCTTGCCTTTCTCTTTGAATGAGCCGAATCATAACAAAAGAAACAATATGCCGAATGATGAAACACCCAAACTTTCGAATCCAATAGGCTTACAACACAAAAAAAACCACGAAATCCACCCGAGGCGATTGATACCAATTGTAGGTTCCCGATTAACACTTCATAAACACGAATCGAAACAAGAAAGGAGAAAGAGAAGAAAAGAGATTGTTTAGAGAGAGAGAGAAGAGAGAGAGTTGAGAGAGAAAAGAGAAAGATATATTAGAAAAATGAAAACTAGATATTTTCTAAAAAGAAAATATCTATATATATGAGATATTTTCTGAAAAGAAAATATCTAAATATATATATACCCCTACACATTTAATGTGACGCGCGGGATATTTAACTAGGACCCGGGCTCGGGTTTTGCTTGGGATTAAACCCAAAACATATACAATATTAGATTATCTATCGAGCCCGATTCCCGATATTATCCTATTACAACATTAACTTATTAAAGACCGAAGCTCCATCGTAGAGTGACCGAGCTTCCTTGTTCGACTCAATAAATTGAGGCTAACAGATGGGGCAGCATGAATTTCCAAATATCAATCCAAGCATCAGGACCAAGACATACCTCAAACACACAAAGATGACGGAGGTTATTTACCTTGATTCCATTCAAGCCTCGGGTTACCCCAATGAAGATGGTTTCAAGTAACTTATTCATATATAATAAATTATCAAGCAGATATGGAGTTATGTGGACATAAGACAACACAAGTACTCGTAGGTTGGTGCATCGGAGGACGAGGATAGCAAAAGTAAGGTGAATGGTTATAATTCTCATAGGGGGTTATAAGTTCCAAAGTTAACGTGTTGAGATTTTGATTTGAGAAAATCTTATCAGGCAACTCAAAAGATGCAGCCAAGATTGTGAGGCGAAGGTGTTTGAGAGGAGGAGTAATTGCAGCTTGCTTAATCAATTTTCGAGTTGTTGTTGTTGTTGTCTGTGGATCAGTCTCATTCTCTTCTTCGGCGGAACTTGCTCTGGGGAGCTACACCTGCGCCTAGGAGAAGAATCTTGTGACCCTCCCATGAACATGAAAAACCAAAAAACCACAATCACTTTAGAAGAACCTGAAGAAAACAGTCGATAGAAACATGAAAAAGAATACTCTACTTCACAATTGCATGGGCTTTTTTTCTTTTTCTTTTTCGGAAGACTAGTAGTAACATACTAGACAGGGTTGTTTAGAGTAAATTGCAAAAATTATCCTTATGGTCTGCTTAAATACATCAATGGAATACATTCCTCTCTATGACACGGATAAGAGTTTCAATGTGATGCCGTCATCATTCCATGATGTCGGCGATGTTGAGTTTCAAGACAATTGGGGACGAGTCTGGTATAAAACTTGACATAACTTAATTTTATCGCTGCGGGAAACTATTTTAGGTAACAGATCTTTTGAATGTCCAACAACAGGGTAGACATAGGTACTTCTAATTACTTTGCTCTTGATGTGCTGCTCAACTGCCTCACTATATTGAGTTCGGAGTAAGCATCTTCTTCTGACACCACATAAAAGACCACCAAAAAGTGAATGTGGGTTAAACCTACCCATCCCATTCTGACACCACATAAAATAAGTGACATGTTTCAATCAGCTCCGTTCGTTATGGACCTTGTACCAACCGTGACCGTACATCTTTCCAACTCAACACAATGTCCACAAACTCTGGTTGGTATTATTAGCTTATTTAGACTTTGTTCATTTTTTGTGCTCTTATTTGGCAGGTATTTGGGTATACACCAGGTAGTTTTTGGTGGTTCGCTTTTTTTTTTTAGGTCAATGGAGTGATCTGGGAACGAGGGATATGAAAAAACCCGGAAGACGGATACAAGTCCTTTAAGATCTAAGATTGGTATGATCCACAAAGTTTATCCGTGGAGGTTGATTAGGGCCAAGGATTGGGTCAATGGGCACGTGAATGGCATTGTACTACTACTTGTGCTTGTTATGTCCAATTCCTAGTCTTACCTTTATTTCTTTGTGCGCGCTTCTGCAATGGTTTGGACCCGATATATTTACTAATTAACAGGTTGAATCAAAATCTTGTGTAAAAAGGAAACGAGTCAATTTTGGTTGAACTTGTATGTTGTAATTTTTATGCTTTTAAGTCGGCTTTTTAACAAGTATCTATGAAATTGATATAAATTGTTATGACAACAATATTGACAAAACATCAATCTAGTACACAGAACTGGGCGTTTGTTCCACATTGTTGCTTTCCAAAGCATGTTGTGTTTTTCTTAATTTAACCCATTGGAACTAAAACCCCCCAATACAATTTATCATAATCTATAACACTTGGCGTTCTATCAACTAACACAAGCAGCTAAATTATAATTAGCTCATTTGGCCTCACACTTGAGCTATAGCAACTAACACAAGCAGAATTATAATCAGCTCATTTAGCCTCACTCACTTCTACCAATACAACCTCGCCATCTCTCCTAGCATAAGATGTGTATCAATTAGTTTCTTCCAACATAGCATAGATTTTATCGCTCATGGGACATTAACAAGAAACTCATGAACAATGCCATCTACTTCAATTGAAGTACAACACGGGATTTTCATCGTCTCCACACTTTGTTCCAATATCATCCCATTTTACCATTTGTAGCGTATGAGCTTTCAGGTCCAGTTCAATAACTTTTTTAGCAAAATATTCACCCAGTTTGCACATTTTTAAACAAGATATACAAGCTCCAAGAATTCACTTCCATGTGATTAATCATACCATAGTGTTCAAACACTCAAAACAGCTCGGGCTACAAAAGCTTATATCGCAATTTTTTGCGGTGCATTACTTTGCTTGACATAATTATTTTTGACATGCTTTATATATGCATCCACATTTAGCATACATATCAATAAGACTGGTATAAAGAGCCATGTCAGGAAAGTTGTTGTTAACATTGTTCTAAACAGGTACCTAAGTAATGATTTTTTAAGATATCGAGCTGTGAGTCTATGCCTTATGCCTTATCTAACATTCGAACGTTCGGATTACTTATCAAAAACATGTTGTTTAATAAAACTAAACTTGAAACAGATAACTTTGTAAACGACTCATTCTCCAAACAGGGAAAACAGAGACAGTGCAAAAAGTATTACGTACCAAAAGTACTATAATGACGAAGTCAACACCTAATACGAAAAGTGCTTTCCAAGACCCGTGTTCTAAACCAAAATCGAGACCAGTTGTCCGTATGTTGGTTCTGTATGAGGGAGGCTCTCCATGTTGAATATTCAAACCGAGACGGTTTATAAACCGGTTTGCATTTGGTGTGTGAGACCGGCTTGATCTTGGCGATTAAAAACATAGTATGAATTTGGTTTTTGAGACTGTTGGACGTTTAAAATACAGTCCGTGAAAATAATATGGACCGGTTTTAAAGATAGAAACCTGTCTCTAATATATTTTTATTTTTAGAAAAAAGGGGTTGTTTGGGATTACTTTTTCAAAAACAAGCCCAAACAGCCCCTATTAGTGTATTCAGTAAGCAATCCAACATCTTCGATATAAGCAATCTGAAAAAATCATGCATTTCAGTAATATTTCTAGAAAACCAAAATACATCTATTCACTATGTATACAAGTTTAATTCATTCGTCACTCTATAAGAAATGTTCGTGTATTATGTGTAACCTTTTAGCTATAAAGACAAATAGCGGAGTGAATCAAGTTACAGCTGAAAACATAAAAAAGTTGCAGACACATATTTTAAGTAGCTGAGCAAGTGATCTGGATTTTATAGCAGGCTCTTCTTAACTGGCAAGAACTATATCCTTAATCTGCAGAAATCATGAGACAAGATTTTTCAATCAAACTGATAGTGAATGGGTTATATCACAAAACTTACTATTTAATAGAATTTGACTTAACATTTACACGAAGGAAAATTAACAGGTCACACCTTATAAAACATGACTTAGGTAAAACCAGTAGCCCTCCCAGCAAAGGAAACAGATTAAGCTCCTTCTTAAACATTTTACCATAGTAATTAGTCGAAGCATGTATGAGCTCAATTTTCTGCTCAACGTTCCCAAAAAAGTCCCATTTTAGTAGCTGAGAAATGTGTGCTCGAGTCAGTAATCTGAAAAACTGGCTCCCGTAATCTTTTTTAATTAGCAAAGCAATACGTAAACACTCAAGTAATTACATGTAAAGGTATGTTACATCATGCATGTCAAAAAGAAACAAAGAAACTTGCGCTTATCACTTTCATTGATACATCTTGGTTTATGAACTTACTTGAAGCTAAAACTTCAACAAGCCAAAACTTCACTTTCCTGGTGAAGGTAATGATAACCTTGCACTTTCAATCAGCCAAAAGTAGGAACCTTCTCCCTCACTTTCCTGTAATGATTGACATATGAAAATTCAGCAAGAAAACATTAACAAACAGAGGCGGGTCCGAGCAATATACCTAGTGGCTATTGCAACTCCGTTAATTCCTGAAGATGTTTACTGAGCAAAATCTTCTTTATACAGGCCTTCCCTGTAGAAAAATTCCTCAAATGTGAACAGTGAAAAAACCGACAATAAATGTACCGATAATACAAGACTTAAAAAGGAATAGGTGGTAGACAGTCGGCTCCACGAGGAAATGATCACACGGATGATAAAGACTGCCATTTGGTGTCTTCAAGATCGGCCCGAGATGAGACCGTCAATGGGGAAGGTTGCCAAGATGCTCGAAGGAACGATTGAGATCATAGAACCCAAAAAACCAACAATATTTTTCTTGGGTGACGAATAAGTAACTGTGAATACAAATCTAGTACCTCGTCAACTTGTTTAGTCATAAGAAAGAAATAAAAGATATAGTTTGATGTTAAGATGATTAGTTTTAAGCTTTTTTACTTGTAGTTTTAGTATTTGGGCCTTAGTTCCACATTAGGCAGCCCTTAGTGCGCTCTGCGTCTTCTCTCTCAGTTGGCCAATTGTCATCCACGGTGTCACCATTACCACGTCGCCAGGTGGCAGTAGACGAGTCAACTCGGTTTCCAGCTCATCAAAACTCGGTAAAACCCGGCATGTTAGTAACATTAGCTCCTTGTTTCCTATACCAAAATCCCATTCTTTGACAAAACATTCTTTAACATTAGCTCCATAGGAAGTGGAGAGTAAATTTGGTTGCTGCAGATGAATGTCTAACAAGTACTTATGCTACCACTACTACATCGTCCCCCAAAATTGTACTCCTTTGGTAAGCAGAACCATCACCAGCTGCGCAGACCGATGCCTGGTTTCAAAGCAAAAAAACATCAGCCACCATGTTCCCCTTTCCGAATACTTGATAAATACAAGTATCTAACCGTTAGTTGGGTGAGAATATGAGCAAGGGGTTGTTTGGTACCGAGTATAGTGGCAGCGGGGGCTGTTTGGTACTAAGTAAAGTGCTGCAGCAAGACTCTTTGGTACTAAGTTTAGTGCTACAGCAAGGTTGTTTGGTACGTTTGTATGAACACGTAGCTGGAATATTATGCAAGAAGTGTAATATGTTAATAAATTCTCAATCACTAAGACTCGCAATTTAGCATCACATAGTAACATGTACACCTTAAATATTCACTTTGGCCAGTTTCTTCTCGATTGACACACCTTCGGTTTTAGCTTATTTTACTTATATTACAGTTTTGTCCCATTTTAAATTACACAACCCTCGTCTATCTGTTAATAAGTATATGAGTAAAAAATGTTTGTATAATTAACGAGATAGAAGAACTAGCCTTTCTGATATCACAAGAGGTATGGGGAGCAATGTCTTCTTCAAAAGAACATTTGTAGCGGCATTGATAGGCACACTTGATGGAAAAAAATCTTTTCGGGTGATGGAGTGAATGCTAGTTAAAGTGATCACTCTATGATCATGATTTTCTTTCCGCAATGCTACATTTGCTGGTACTGCATTGGATCCAAATTCCATCAGCAAACTTCTCTCTGCGTGATATGATTGGTCATATTATTGTTAAAATACAAATCCAAATAACATACAAAAAAGAAAAGAAAAGAAAACAATGACGTTCACATTACTCCTCTAATCAGAAACTATTTAAATGTTCATTAAAAAAACTCATTCTAATTAAACACAATATTAAATGTTCATTAGTTTGGTATCTTCTTTTGTGATTAATATAAAGATAGATGTTAGCGATAGGTGATCAGTTAGAACATCAACAACCATTCATAAGTTATCATATATAAAACTCATCTTTTTGTTGTTCACAGAGAGAGCTGCACGGACCAAGTCAGTTCCATGAGAAGACTTGATAACTGCCTCCGTAATCTTCTTTGATTCATCTTCAGTGATGTGGCATTTAGGAGAAGACGTTCAGAGATATAGAAGGCACTACACCAAGGCCAGATAATGTCGCATAAAGTCTTGTACCCGGGAGACTCTCAAAGCTTTCAGCGTAAACAACAGGAAGCTCTTTTTATTGACTATGATTTATCAACCTCAACACACTGGTTTATGAAAACCGAAATTCCGTCCACCCATCTTCACCACCAAACACAGTGAAAGCGTTCGCAATCGTACGACAAAAACTTATCCTTACATTCCAACATCTTCTGTCACAACACGACTTAATAAAATATGTTTAACCTGGATTTGAGTATCTTCAACGATTGCGAAGGCTTTCACTGTGTTTGGTGGTGAAAATGGGTGGCCAAAACGTTTTCCATATATACTTGACTTTTTGGAACACCCAACTAATGCTGAGATATGTCCCTTGTTAGCAATTCTGTTAAAAGAACTGTTAGAAGAGCCATTAGTTTTTTTAAGCTGGTTAATGGCTCTTCTAACAGTTTTTTTAAGCTGACGTGGCATGTATCTCAGCATTAGTTTGGTTTTCCAAAAAGTAAAGTATATAAGGAAAAAGGTCCGGCCACCAATTTTCACCACCAAACACAATGAAAGCCTTCGCAATCGTACGACACAAACTTTTCATTACATTTCCATCATCTTCTATCTCAACACGACTTAATAAAATATGTTTAACCTCGTGGAATTGAGTATCTTTAGCTAATGACTCTTCTAACAGTTTTTTTAACAGAATTGCTGACGTGGCACTGGCACGTATCTGAGTATTGGTTATGTGTTCCAAAAAGAAGTAAATAAAGAAAAAGGTCCGGCCACCCATTTTCACAACCTGAAAGCTGACACAAACTTTTCATTACTCTTCTATCATCTTCTATCTTAAGACGTCTTAATAAAATACCTTTAACGAGGTTTTTAGCACGATCACTAATGGCTTTCCAATCAGCTGTTCTAACAGCATTTCTAAACGTGTGCCAACATTAGGTGACTGATCTAATAAGTTAACTAATATAAGCATAGCAGCCTCCTTTAACAAATGATTATCACCCGCAACACACTAACCAGAAAGTTCTGGCCCCCAATTATCAACATCAAACACAATGAAAGCCTTCGCAAGCATATGACACAAACTTATCCTTACATTTACATCATCTTCTATCTCAACACGTATTAATAAAGTATCTTTTACCTGGTTTTGAGTACCTTCAGCTAATAGGTTTTTAATCAGATTCCGTAACCATATTGCTGACCCGTCACGTACCTCAACATTCAACATTCCTATATTTTCAAGAAAATGTGATAAACTCTTTATAATAATGTAATATATATTATTGAACATTGTAGTATAGATATAGATAGATGGAGCTTGGAATAAAGTGAGGGGCTGGTGTTGAGCAAGTTAAAAGTGTGAAGGGCCAAATGTAGAAAGTTGATGCAACCCTAACCTTAGTCTCAGGATCATCACAAACTCACACAGACATTCAGTTTACTACATAATAATCCTCCCTAATATCCAAACCACAATGACGACGGCGCGTGACACACAACCTCCCTACCAAACCACCGCATCCGCCGGAGGAAAGCTCCGCAAAGCACCTCTCCAACGGAGAAACATTCCGTGCGCACCCGCAATCACGAAGAAAAACCCTAACTTGTTGACCAAAATCGTTGACCGTGCTAGTAAGCTTTTTCGTGTCGTTTTTGGTAACCGGAATCCGTCAGGTTAATTTCTTTTTCTCAAAATTTGTTTATTCTTTTGTTATTAATTTGGTTACTTTCTGTTAATTGTGTAGCTTAGTTAATTTATATGACTCATGCTAGTTATTGTTATTGTTATTAATTAGGTTAAATTGCGCTATTTTTTAATGATTTTATCTAGTTTCTGTTATTAATTAGGGTTTTGTGATTGGTTGGGGGTTAAAATTATGTTTTTTCATATGCTAAAGTGGCTGATCAATGCATTATTTGTGTTTGGTGAGAGATGCATATGAGTTCTGTGGTGTAGTTAGAAGCCACAATGCACGTGAGTTACATCATTTTAGGATATGCTTTAATGGTGTAATAGCAAAATGAAAAACTTTTGTATAACTATGGCAAGAAAGAAATGATCGGATCTTGTATCAAGTATATGACCATAAAAATATTTTATTGTTTTGTAATAGAAACTAGTAAGCAACTATGGGCTAGGTTTGCTGTGTGGAACGTATAATTAGCCACTATGTTGTTTCTTTACTTTAATGTTCATTATGCTCTACATACCCCTTACGACAGCATTTATGTGAACAGAGACTACTCGGGAGGAAGGGCAACGCGGTAATTCTGCTAGAATTTCTGCTGCTACTGAGATATCGGATCTTGAATAAGTGTTGCAACAAAAAACCTTTACTAGGTCCGTCTATCATTTTACTGTATTTCTATGTTATTTCTTTTGCTCTGAGTGGTGACTTGTATCTTTACTCTATATAACATGTTTGAGCCTGAGTAGTGCACTCATTTATCAATAACATGCAACTTGTATGACCCAAAACTTGCTTTTGAAACTGCCATTACTGATGTTATATACTGTAACAGGTCCGAAATCGAATGGTTGAAAGCATTGTTGCATTCAAATCCGTATTGTTCACCATCTTTTCTTCTAAGGCTTGAAGCGTCAACAAGTGGCTCTCTGAAAAAACATGGAGATGAGAGGGATAACTTACATGCTATTACCACGCCCATGGTCACATCAAGAGTAAGTAATGTGTTCATGCATGGTTGTAGGCATTTTGGTTTACATTTTTGGTGGAGGTTGCAATTTTGACCCAGTAACTTGTGAATGGGTTGATTTGGGAAAAATAAAAAATTTACAATTATATTATTCATGAGGCTGTGCTATTGATGATTTAATATGAAATTTGTGATCATGTTTAACTCACCAATTATATGACAAAATCTGAAATAATTCAAGACAAGATTTTGTCATGATGACAGTACAACCTCGTGAATAATATAATTGTCATATAATTGGTGAGTCAAATATAATCACAAATGATCCATTGTTAAAATATGCAATATAATATTATATTGTCTTCAGGTTCTTGAGGAGGAGATTGCTTCACCTGTTGAGCTGGCAAAGGCCTACATGGGTTCCAGGCCTTCTAAGGCAGCACTGAGACAAGATTTAGTGTTGCATAATAACGCAATGGGCTTTTTAAAATCACCAAAAACATTAATTGCCCCAAAAATTACAAATGGATTCACAACACCAAGATCTCGAGGCAGATCGGCAATGTACAACATGGCCCGCACACCATATGCCAGATCTCCTTCAACTTTTACCCAAAAGGTTTGCTTGATCTGCCTACCTTTATTCAACATACTGTTGTACTTTTACATAATTTCAGGGAATCAAATCAAGTTATGGCCGTGAGGAAGCTTTGACATCTTCTCAGTCTTCTGCCTTTCAGCATGGAGGGAAAATGGTATTCCTTGGAAATATGCCTTGATTACAAACATTTTGCGTCATGTCTTCTATGTTCTTCTTTCTAGAAGTGACAAAATTGGCTGGCTATATGAGTTGGCTAAATGGGTAATGGGTGAAATGGGCTGGATAAAAAATGGATAAGTTAGAAAGCGGGGTGGACTCGTACATACCCTTTTTATTCTTTCCTTAGTTTTATAAATAAAACATGCTGAATATGAGTATTACTTTTTTATTAAAGCAATATGCAACTTTTGTTTTTTTACTGAAGAGATCTAGGAAGTTTATGCAATTTAACACACTTTTGGTGCTGTCCACCGGCTTGACCTATATTCTTTTTAGTTCAGTCTTCTAACCCAACCAAGTTGACCTGCATGGATAAAACATAACCCAGATCAACAGATATGTCTCTATTTTTTCTAACAGTGTTTTCACGCTCTCTGTCAGGCTCTAAAACGTAGAAGTTCTATACTAGACGATGATATTGGATCGGGTGGTCCACTGCGTAGAACTCGACAAAAAGCTAATCTCGCTCTAAAACGTAGAAGTTCTGTACTAGACGATGATATTGGATCGGGTGGTCCACTGTGTAGAATTTGACAAAAAGCTAATCTCTTAATGCTAAGAGATAAAAGAGAACTCGGATACATGGCACTTCAACAGCCGGACCACGCGAGTCAGAAGCTGCTTCTAATGAACGAGTCTGAAGCAAAATTCATTAAGGGAGCTGAAAAAAATAGAGACACAAGCATGCATGGTTCGGGATTGGTCTCGGGCTATGCTAATGTTCCTACAAAGTCCACTCTAACAGCCACAAAAATATTGCAGCACCTTAAAAAAATGGATTTAAAGGAAAAAAATTCTGGCTTAACTAAATCACCCACGAAACTGACGTTAGATATGCTCCATGGGCAGGCTCTTAGAAGCTTGGAGAAGCTGGATTCGCCGAAATTGCTTTCTTACCCTCATGATAATCAAATCAGAGGTTTAGCACCATGAAAGGCTACATGATAGTCGAGAGCTGACCTCCAAAGGCAAGGAAAAAGTTGAAGAAAATGGACCAAGGAAATTCCCAATTAAATTTAGATTTCTCTAAGCTTCAAGATCGGGATCCATTGATTGTTATGGACGGCGGAATAAAAAAGATTGTTTTGGTTTAGGTTTTATGGGATGAATGGATGGTGGGTTGTTGTGTTTTGGCCAATGAGAGCAAAGCACACGGATTGGGGTTTTTGGTCGTTGAATTGGATTTGATCTAACGGTTAGTTATTATGATATGCCCTATGAGTCGGTAATAGGTTTTGGGCTTATAACTGGGTTGGACGTACTAGAAACAACTAAAAGGCTACAAGTATATTTTATGGAACATAATTAAATTTACATTGAAATATTGTAGGTAGACGACTAAAATGAATAACGAATCCAAGTTTGTTTTGTATAATATGAGACAAATCTAGGTTAAACATTTTTTTATCAAATCCAAATCCAAATCTTAATGAAATGGTTTCTTTTCCTTTCTTCTTTTGGTTGTTTATGTACAGTAGTATTTTCTTGGATTCGATTTTTATGTTTTTGTTTCGAATTTAAAAAAAAATATATAATAAAGTGTTATCATAGGTTGGGCGGTATATAATAAAGTGTTATAATAAAGTGTTATCTTATGTTTTTGTTTTATGTTTACATGATAAGCATGGGAAATGAAATTATAGAAAGTACATCAATAGAAATATTGTTAAAAAAATTAGTTGCTGCTTAATTAATATTTGGGCTGTAAACGAACCAGACAAAAGCGAATGAAGGTATATTCATGTTCGTTTATTTAAATTTAAAATTGTTCATGTTCGATTAGGTTCGTTCATTAAAAAGTTAAACGAACATATATGAACATAAACGAACATAAATGAATGTAAACGATGATATATAAACGTAAACGGACATAAGCAAGGGTGTAACTAAAGTTGTTTATTTAAACAAACCATATGATCATCTTACTATTAGCATCATCAATACGCATAGTCGATGCTTATATAATGTATTATTTAAGAGAAATTAATAAGTACTTAAGTATTAGAGGCTAAATAAGCCCAAGCCCGATTTGTGGGTTTTGGGTATTAGGGTTTCACTATTATAAATAGTGGTTGATAATAAAGTAACACCAACGGGTTTATTCAATGTCTAACATGGTATCAGAGACCAAACCCTAAAACACCAATCCCTAATTTATTTTATTAGTTAGTCGTACCCAATTCCACCACCAAAAATGGCGGCACTCACCCGCCTCGTCAAACTCACATCCACAATCTCTGACCTATTCGTGACAAGATCCTTATCCACAACGACTGGAAGAGTATCTGAAATCCAATCATCAGCATATTTATTAGATGGAAAAGGTCCCGGGTCAAGAAACTTTCAATGGGTGTTTCTGGGTGTACCTGGTG
>BQNB010118419.1:0-20996 GCA_026074375.1 Tanacetum coccineum | reverse complement strand
GTGACGATGACGTCATGCTTTTCTTTGAGGGCTGGTGATGATGACGATGGCGGCTAGGGTTTTTTTTATTTAGGGTTTGACATGGATCCCTCCGAATCATCGACGAGTTGTCGATGACCGGAGGACATCTATTTTGTGAAGAAGGTTAGTGTTTTTGAACGGAAGATACGTGATTAGGGTTTAGGATCTTAATGGCTGATAGAAAACCCCTTTTAGTTATGATTTATTATTGACCACTATTTATAGTGGTAAAACCCTAATACCCTAAACCCACAAACGGGTTTGGGCCTATTTATTCACTAATATATTATTCTTGAACACAAAGAAACTTTGAAAACTTATAGAAAATGATTTTGCATAAAAAAATATACTAGTTATAAATCTCGTGCACGCACAGGGTTTTTTCTATAACTTTTATTAATTATTATTGACTAAAAATACAAATAACTTAACATGCCAATGACTAACGTACATAACCAATAGAAGAAGTAAAAATGAATGATCTAAATGAGATCTTAACTTGAGAAACAAAAATCAAAACTCCTAATACTAACTCTTAAACTCATTTAAATTGAAGCCTTTACTTTAATGATGCAACCAAGGAAGAGAACATTTCTAAATCAATAGGATTGTTTTGTTCGAACTTGACTTTGTTATACATATTTAGAATAATCATCAATCATATGAGATGTGTACCGAAAAAAGGCTTAAAACATGAATGCTGGCATGATCATCTGAGATGTGTGAGCATTGCCGATTGGTTGGTACCACAAACAATACGAATACTTTTATAGTTGGTCCTGCAACAAAGATTAGTGTACTAAACAAATAGTAGCCCTTATGCTTTTATTTAAAACATATGATATAAGCCTTATGGTTTAAGTGTAGTCTAACGTATCTAAAAAGTAAGAACCATACAATGTCAATAACTCTTGCCCCATTTAATTGCTGCCAACAAAGAGGGTAAATAGACTAAATACATGAACAGGTCAGATATCATATTTCAAAAAGCTTATAAGTTATAACTATCAAAAATCTTTGATCCCATCATTCAGAGTACACATAGTAAAATCACAACTCAATCATATTGTTCAGTTATCAATCCTTGATTTAATTCTTGCAAGTGACTCATAAATATCCTAACAGAAAAATATAAGTGCAAGTCTCATTAAACTGGAACAATTTTAAATAAAAATGAAAAGTCCAGAAGCGTTTATAATCCAAACTGATAACAAATTGCAATTCGGTAATCCTATAATCTCAATTTAATTACAACATTTACATTGGTTGCGAGTCCATAACCCTTATTTGGTTGATTCTTAACAACTTGAAAATACAGAAGTGGCAACACAACATATAACACCCCGTGTTTTAGGGTCATTTACGACGTCAATAAATTCACTATTTATTTTTAGTATTGTACGCGTTTGCTTTTAAATCGTAATCGTTAAGTTAAATCGCGTAAGCTAAAAATTATCGTTCAATGTAAACGGGCATCAAACAATTAAATGTTTACATCAAGCAAGTGTTAAGTAATTATTTTGAGGATAATTATTAACTTTGTTCATTTTATTTTTATTGGTTATGTAAAGTGTTTACGTTTCGCGATAAAATACGTTTAGACATTCCCGGAACCATCAAAACTTTTCTACGCTTCAAAAAATACCCACTTTTATACCCAATACATAAAAATTACTCAATATTATCACATATATGCTTATATGGCCGGATTTAGAGCTAAGATAACAAAGAAAATATCAAAACTTTTGCAACTTGTATGTGTACATTCAACAACTATTAAAAGCTTATGTTTCCTTGACCATAAGTCTTCCATAAGACCCTCATCTTGTCTTGAGACTTACTATACCACCTTGGACTAGTCAAGCATGTATTACAAAGTGAAATCAAAACAATCTCTCCCTTTTGCTCCCTCCTTACCCACGACATCAACCAAAACCCACAAGGAATCCATACAAAATTTTCCTAAAACATTTACACACATTCCTACAACATATCTAAGATGTCCCAAGGTGATTTGAAGGCTTAGTTAAGCCTTTACAAGTGTTAAAGCAAGAAAAGGAAAGATTAGGGTTTCTTGAAACCTAGGGTTTTCTTGTTGTTGCAAGCTTGGGTTTGTAATCTAAACAAGGGTTTAGATTGTGTTGTTCATCACCACACTACATACTAAGGTTATCTAAAAGCCCTAATCATTTCATAATTATGATTTTATGTGTATATAAGTTCTATGTAGCAAAATCACCATTTAGGATACTTTTGAACATGTAAAATGGATTTTTACTTGTGATCATTGTTTTATGAACTTTTACATATGTTATGTGATTGGTAATATCATGTTATAATGGGATTATAAGTATTGTACAATGTTGGTTTAAGTATAAAAAGTATATGGATAAACTAGTTAACTAAAAGTTACTTAATGAGTTTATGATTTAAAAGTGTGGTTAAGGACTTGTTATCTTGGACACTTGGACAAAGTATGGACTAATGGACACTATAATATGTAAGACATATGATATAAAGCATTGTAATGGACTTGTAACAAGATGGTTAAACTTAAAAGTTACAAACCTAGGTTTAAACATGTTTTTATGAAAAACATCAAAACTTTCTGTTTTAATCCGACATATAACCTATTTATTTTATATTTTTATAAAATAGTACGTCTCATGACGATTCCAAAAAGGTAAGAAACTCGAAAAACGGATTAATAACGAAAAAGATACGTAGTTTACGAGTTATACGTTAATTAAACGCGTTATAAAAGAGATTTTATAAAAACAAGTTATAAACCACTACTGATATATAAGGTTTATTATTTTTCTCAGATCACACATATTTTTAGGATTCCAAAACAATAAGAATCGTAATTTTTCAATCAATAACGAAGGAGTTATGAATTTCGCGAGTTTACGTTAATAAATACTTTTATAAAACTATTTTTATAAAAGTTACTGTTCACCTCAGTAAATAACATTTTGAAAACATCATTAATATGATAGAACTTTTAATTACGAAGACGTGCTCGAAAGAATCGCTAAAAACGGAGCTATAACGAATAAAACACGACATTTATGAGTTTACGATAACTAAGTTTATAAAAATAATTTTATAAATTATCATGAACAGTAAAAAGTACTGTTCACCAGTAGGTCCAAAATATGAAAATGTCATATTTTGATAACTCGTCTTAATATGAAATCATGGACATAAGAAACGTAAGAAACAGGCTTAAAACGAGAAAATTATGCACTATTTCCTACTTATGCACTATTTCCAGACGTGAATAGTGTTGGTTCGTTTTTAATATAAATTTTTGCGAAACATTTTTGGATCATTTATATAATATTTATACATGTATTAAAATTTATAAATATTATTTTACAAAGACGATTGAACTATTTATTCGATTATACGAGTACGAACACGGTTATCATTTATCAAACACGACTTAAATGATATTTCACAAACACAATTAGATGGTGATGTAGCTATATAGAATTATATATGGTAGTAGTTATTCAAAGTACTTAGTACTCATACGACCTATGATTAATTAGGTTGCACTCGGGGGTATTTGTGACGCATTTTTCACGCATTTGATTTACATTGTTAGACTCATCCACTCGAGGTGAGTTCATAGCCCCACGTTTTATATTTTACAATGATTTATAAGTTTTGGGGTGAGAACATGCTTTGTTTTACAATTGAACGCAAGTAACTTTGAAATACTTACTGTTTTGGATATTGCATACCATGCAATACTTACTGTTTTGGATATTGTATACCATGCAATACTTACTGTTTTGGATATTGTATACCATGCAATACTTACTGTTTTGGATATTGTATACCATGCAATACACACTCTAAACAATTGCGGTCCTACACTCATACAATTTACAAACCTATGAATTCACCAACATTATTGTTGACGTTTTAAAGCATGTTTTCTCAGGAGATCAATGAGGTACAAGACAAGGGATACATTGGTGGTCGTTATTTTGGAAGTCATTTGCATTAAAGATTTGGTTGCATTACATTTTGGAGGAACATTTATTATGAACTGGAATCTTTGTATAATTTAACAATGAACAAGTAAAGCTTCGGGCTTTTGTAACAAACATTTTGCTAAATCCAATGTATCGGTTTTAAACGACACTTTTAAAAGTCGTTCTTATATATCTTGTGCTGTTGATCTATGAAGTAACGCTCCCAAACCCATATTCCGCTGCGACCCATTTTGGGGGTGTTACAGATTGGTATCAGAGCCAAGGTTATAGAGAAACCAGAGGTCTCAAAGTTTTGCTTTGGAACTATAAACGTTTCTTCAAACGTTGCATTCATACTAAGGGGTTTTTCACGGACACAAATACACTAGTTGTTTACATTAGTTAGTCTTACTAGTATGCTTACATGATTCATATACGTGTTTATATTATAGTACGTACATTACTATAAGGGCCTTACATATATATGCAAGTGAGTTTGCATTCTTTCACATACTCTTCAATTATTTACTATAAGGGTTATTTATATAAATATTGGTAACATTGCTTTTTTAGGCGGAGGTATACTATAAGCTTGTAGGTCCTAAACAGATACATTATCATTAAGCTATAATTATCTGTATCTTACCTTCATTCAATTTATGCCAGGTGCGCACATTCATATTTACATACATCATCTCACAACAACGTATATTTTCGGAGAATGACGAAGATAACTTATAAAAATTATCTAATCTTATTATCTTCTGATTTTAAAGATAATGCATCCAAGGAAATCACCCAGAACTAGAACCACACCAAAACAACAACTACCACCACATCTGTCACTAATGCCCAGCTTCAGGCAATGATTGACCAAGACGTTGTTGCCGCGTTGGCAACAAGTGATGTAACAGAAGCCATGAATGGCGAGAAGACAGTCATTATTCGGTACGGGTGTTAGAAGATCTAAACGCGTGCTCGAGAGTGCACCTTACCAAGACTTCATGAAGAGTTCAAAACCCTTATTTTTTCAAAGGCGCTGTTAGGAGTGGTCAAATTATCCCTTGGTGTTGAACGGATGGAAACTGTGTTTCGCATAAGCAATTGCACTGTGGAAAACCAAATCAAGTTTTCCACATTGTATCTTCTTGAGTTGCTCTACGTGGTGGAACTCACACATTTGGACTGAATGTTACGAGATTGCATTATTGCAATGACTTGGACTGACCTGAAAAAGAAGTGATAGCAGTACTGCACCGTAGAGCGAGATAAGAAACTCGGGTCGAGTTGTGGAATTTGAAAGTAAAAGGTTACTGAAGTAATAGGGTACAAATCAACGTTTCCTGGAACTGCCATTGTTATGTGTCACGAGGTTTTCTGAGGTGTTGATAAGAATTGAGAAATATTTCGTTGGTTTGCCCGTGACATGATTCACGGAAGTGTCTATGGATTCAAGGCCGAAAATAATGCAGGATTCTTTATTAAATGGCAACTGAAAACTAATGGACAAAAAGATCAGCACTCATGTGAACGTCAAGATGAGAATAGAAGGAATTGACAAAACAACAACTAGCTTACGCCGCTGGGACTGGTAGTAATAGGAGGAAGTATACTGGACTCTTCATTGTGAACAGGTGCAAGCTGCACCACATGGTCATGTACTGTAAAGTTGCGGGAATTGCAAGAAGATGGGGCCCTACATGACTAGGGTATTATAAAATCCTGCTTCCGCTAGGGTTTTCAAAGAAACCCTCACTTGCTATAATATGTGCGTATCCAGGGCACTACAGGAGTGATTGCCCAGAGCTAAAGAACCAGAACCATGGAAACCAGGCTGAAGGTACAGCAGCACGTGGATTGGTGCATGCATTAGGAGGAGGAGAAGACGATCAAGACCTTAATGACATGGAGGATGATATCAGTACTTAGACTCTATTCCTTTAAGAATTCTCGTTGTTTATCCTCTTAAGTTTATATTGTGATTGTATGAATGATTTTAAATTATCTATCAAATTAATGTATTTTGTCAAGTTTACTTTAATTCTCTACTTATTCATATAAGCCACTCCAACAAATATCATGAAATCATGACGTTATTTTGACGAAACTGAGCAATGCATCGTTAGTCCTCAATTATACATGGCCTGATCAACTATGTATAATTCAGGAAGGACCATGCCATGCTGAGAGTAGTCACCTTAAAACTTCTTGTCAAGAAACAATTTCCTATTTATATCAATTTCTGCGTGCATATTCATAAAACGTATCTATCACAAGGAACCAAACTAATAATCATAATAACTAAGTAAAATCTTACACCATCTTACAATAAAGTCGACGTCATTGGTATGTGTTTAATTACCCATACCTTTGACCACTAAAAACGGACTTAAATGACTAAAAACGTACCAAAAATACATTGCATTTGTATGTTTTGCATTTGTATTGTGTTGGTAACGGATATCCAAGAAAGGACAAAAATCAAAAGCAAAACGACAAAAAGAGCACGAGAATAGAAAGGACCATGAGAAGTCAAAAGATAAAGTCAATGTCATACCCGGGACAGTGGCATTGGAAAAAAGCATCGAAATCGAACATGAAAATCTAAATTGCCAATAGTGGGCCCACCCTGGTATCCACTCCTAGTGGCCAGTGGTCAGCCCACTTATAACTTTATTTAACCTTAAACCTTAAAAAAACAAGCCCTTTTTATACACCCCGCCACAATCCCTAGGCCATAACCCTGTAACTTCCCGTAACACAAACTCTTTTAACCCTTACCCCGTTAGTCCTTTAAGGACTAACGGTGCAAACACCAACCCAACTCTAAGGCCCAAATTTGCAAACCTCCAGGACAATGGATGCAATGCACGTATACACCTTGAGGGGCTTGTTTTGCCCATTTCCTAAACTTTTAAAAGCAGCGCGAAGCACTATTTATTCTCCAATACACCATCGTGTGTATGTGTGTACTGTCATCACTACCGCTAGATGCCAACACTATTTCCCTTGCTTTCCACTTTGTCTTCAACCACACACTTATCCACAAATTACCACCTTGGCAATCCCTTGCATTCACCATTCGTCAAGGATATTAATGGACAAAAGATCATTGGCTATGATGATGGGAGTGGTCACTACTTAATTTTCAATGGCTAAGATGATATTTGAAGTTCATCACAAAGAAGCACACTTTAGTTCCATCATAAAAGAAACACACATCCTAGAACCTTCATTAGCTTAGTAAAATAGTCCTTTCGTAAGCAATTGTGGGAACATAGTTTTTTATCCTTTCTGCTTTTTTAGTTATATTTTTAGCTTTTTTTACTTTTTCCTTTGTTATGTTTTTTACGAGTTTAATGAAATTTTAAGTTTGTTTTAAAATCTAGTTTTGTAAGTTTTTAAGTTCTGATATGTTTCATAAGATCCACTATAAGCTTTTATATTCAGCTCTTATAAGTTGTTTGTCTTAAGCAATGAAAACTTTTTTAGTTTCTTGTTGCTTTATATCTAATTCACAATAACTCACTCATAGGCTCTTTGATGATAAGACTTAAGGGAAGGGCTTATATTGCTTTTACTAGCTTGTTTAGAATAGCTCTAAGAGCACTTGTTTGCCCTATTTAAGCAATGGCCTTTGTAGGTTTCCATTTTTTCATTTTTAGCTTATTCACTATTCAACTGCTTATTGTGCTTATCTTTTGCTTATTTATGCTTATTTGTGTTGTTGATTGCTTATTTATGCCTGCTTATAGTCTAGATATCATTTGTTTTAAATCTGTCTTAAAGAAGCTTAGAATTGCATAATCTATTTCAGCTTATTTAAGTGCTTATTTGTTATTGAGATATGCTTAATATTGATAATATAGCTTATTTAACATCTGGTCTTGGTAATTTGTGGCTTAAATCATTCTAAATCAAGTTTTAAAAATGATTAATAAACTTAAAGGGGTGTTTGGTTTAACTGATTTTGAAGGCCAAAATGGGTCAAAAAGAGATATGTCTTTTGGGTCAGTTTAGTTTAGCTTAGATTAGTCCTAAGATTCAGTTTGTTTAAGTTTTTAAGTAGTAAATCTCATTTTTAAGGTCTTAAGAGTTTGTTGTTTGAAACTGTTAGATGTATAGTCATTGATTTACTATTTGATTGTGCTTTTGCTTATTGTTGATTTGTGATGTTTTTTTGTGTTTATGCATAAAACAGGTTAGAAACAAAGGCATATAGGCCTGCATTTGTTGTTTGTATTTTGCCAAGTCTGTCAAAAAAGTACTAAGTGTTTAAAAATTTGAGAAATTGCTTTTTCAAATGCTTATTGTGGCTTATCTTGAATTTCAAACTCTATTTTGATTGTTGATCTAAGCTATTTGAGGTCAAAACTCAATCTGTTTGTAGGTTATAAGGTCATAAGGTTCTGTTTAGGTGCTTATTTTTAAGCTCAAAAGTAGTGATTTGTTAAGATTACAAAAGTTTGCAAAAATTTGTCTAAGTGTCAAAACAATGTGAGATAGCCTTTTCATGAAGCTTTTTAAGTGCTTATTTGAATTTCAAACTGCTTTTTCTTTGTTGCTTATTGTAGCTTTTTGGCCATTCTTCTTAGTGGTAATAAGCATAAGCGGGGGAGGGGATCTGCAGGGGGGGGACATTTGAATCTGTTTTCTAGCTTAAAATAGCTTAAAAATTCCCTTGTGCCTTTTTGCTTATCAGTTTTTGGCCAAAAGCTATTTGCTTATTTAGGCTTATTAGCTTATTGCATTTGCTTATTCTAGGTTTAGTTTAGCTTATTAGTTAGTTAAGCTCCCTATTTTAGCTTATTCTTTTAGTTTTAGTGCTTATTTAGCTTAATTGCCTTGTAGATTAAAATCCTTAGTTTTATAGCGTTTTAAGGTAAACATGCCATTATAGCGTTATTAGTTGCTTATTTTTGTTCAAAATTGCTTTTTAGGTATAGCTTATCATCTGCCTTAGCATATTTCTCTTTCTGGTTTGCTTATTAGTGCTTTATTAGCTTAACAGTTAGCCATTTTATCACTTAGTATAGTTTAGGCTTATTCTGTCACTTTCTTAGCTTATTTTAGTGCTTATTCGTGGTTTATAAAAAAATGTTTTCGTAAAAAATGCTTATTTTTAAGTCTTCTAAAAAGTTGTAAAAAAATGGCAAGTAAAAAATATTTGAGAATTGGGGGAAGTCAAGGGTGAGCAGGACTCGAACCCGAGACCTCTACCCCAATTCAAACATTTTATACACAACACACACTACCACTCGCCCTTGGGTCTTTTTCGGTTTAACTTTGCAAAATCAATCTTTTATATACATTTTGGCTCTTTTGGCTTATAAGCCGTTTTTAGCTTATTTTCACAACTTATTGATAACGCTGTTTTCCACTAGTTATTTTTATTAGACTTCTTCTTTGTTCAAGCTACTTCTTGCTAATTTTTAGGATTTTTATTAATTTGTTTAGTATTTTTAAAACATGTAATTTCATTAAAATCGTTTTTAATTCATAAAAAATTATAAAAAAGTCAAAAAAATATAATTCTTTTTTAGAAAATTTTCTTTTAACATATAGGACTTCGTAAAATTAGATTTGCTTTCGTAGGGTTAAAATTTCAAAATTTGATTTTTTAAAGAACGGGATTGAATCCCCGTTCATGTTTTAGTGTTTTTGAGCCCTAATCTCTTCCGTTTATTGTCTAGTTTTCTTTGTTCTAGCATTTTAGTCAATTAAGACTTATAAAAACTAAAAAGATCATTTTAGGACTTAATTTTGATAATTTAATGTTTTTAGGTGGCGTTTTAGGGTTACCGGTTTGCTGTTTTTATTAACATTGTTTTCCCTTAATGTTTTTAAAGTGTTTGCCTTATTTGCCCGTAAGCTTTAGAAATCCATATAATCTTGTTCTATTCAAGCATCGATTATCAAAATGACTCTTGACTTTTAATTGCATTCCTCGTTGGGGATAACGACTCGGGAATCATACTCTCGGTTTACTACATTAAGAGATTTTTGATTCTTATCCTTATATTTATATATTTATAAGTATTTTCTATTTATATTTGTATTTATATTTACAAAGGGTTGAGTTTCAAATCAATCAAATTTTGGCGCCGTTGCCGGAGAGGATTGTATACGATTGTTGAACCGTTTGACAATTTTTGTTTGAAGATCCTCAGTGTGAACGTTATTTTGCTTATTTTCTTATAAAAAAATACAAAAAAGATTTTTTTTCTTTTATTTGTCTATATTTTATATAAAAAAAATCAAAAATTTAAAAACATTGTCCATAAAAGAAATAAAATTACACCATCATTATAATCTTTCAATTAAAGTAATTTCATTAATAAGTTCCCGATCCTACAGATCAAAAACGATTCCTTTTTGTGTCTCTCGCGTGTTTCGGTTCACCTTTGTAAGTTAAACAAACTATAAAGATGGGTATAGGGGGTCGTTGCTTAGGACTTCGAACCCTAATGGAGAAAAGGTTTTTAATAGCTTCGCTCTTTCCTACTCCCCCGCTCCTTTGTGTGTTTTTCTCTTTGAAGAGTTACTGAGAAGCGAGTTGATTATTAGGTTTAAGTGTCTTATCTCATTGTTCGTTATTATAACTATATGTGAATACATGTTGAAAAGACAAAAAAATATATAAAAACAAGTATAAATTTTCTTTTTATTTTTTGTGCATGCTGCATCGTTCTCAATCTTGTAATTCTAACCGTCAACAACAACAAGTTTCACCGACTTTTGTTGAACCATTTAATCTTGTGGAACCAATTGAAATCTGCTACCTCCGTAGTTGATGATGACCGATAATCGGAATATGGCTCAATTGCTAGAAAGCACCCATCGAGGGTTACGGAGGTGCAACGTTCATGTTCCCAAGATCACCAAGGGCAACTTGAGCTAAAGCTCGTTTGCCTTACCCTTGTTCAAAACAAACAATTTTTTGGACATGACAAAGAGACCCTCATGCTCACATTCGATATTTCAACAAGATCACTTCTACGATGAAGTCTCTCGAATGTCACGAGTATGACGGTTTTAGCTTATGCTTTTTAATTTTACCTCCGAGGGTGCGCATTGGATTTGGCTTGAAATAGAACCCCTCGATCGATTCTTAAATGGATGATATTGTTTTCGAAAAATCTCAACAAATTCTTCCCTCCTTCTAAACACGAGATTTCAACAACGATTTGATGAAACTTTTTCTGAGCAACGGCGACCGATTCCAATGATCTTCTTTCGGGCATGGCCCACATCATGGATTTTGGGGAATTACATCAAATCGTACTAACTTTCTTTATTGCTTTGAAATTCTATGATCACGATTCTTGAAATTCGCCCGCGTGTGGTGGTAACTTTAGATAAAATGCCTGGGATTGCCTAAGAATCATCGAGAGCAAATCCAAAGTTCGTAATTCACGTAACAAACCGGTTGTTGCCAAAGTAAGTTCGAGCTCTTCTACCCCCGGTATTTCTCCCGATGTTGCCGAACTTAAAGATATGGTGAAAGCCTTAATATCGATAGAAAAACCAATCACCAAAGCTCCCGCTCCTGTAAAAGCGGTCGGAAGAAAAGTTAGTTACTCTGCGGTGGTGCTCTTTCTTACCGATTAGTCCCGCCTTCGATGCAATAGTTACGTGTGACACCCATCATAAATATCAAGAGTATGTTTCCAAGCCGCGCAGCTCAATTTCAATAATGGAAATACCGTTTACCGAACCCGATTGCTAATCAATTTGACCTCCCGGTTTTCCTCCCGTTCAACAAAATCAAGGAAATAACCAAAACTAGGGGAATAATTACAACCAAGGCCAAATTTATCGACCCCCGATTAATCAACCCACGTCCCAAGATCCACATTAACCAAGCTTGTCTCCGCAAACAACAAAGTTGATGTCGAAGGTTGGATTTCATAACCTCGTAAAAGTAATGATGCAGTTATGAGAAATATGCAAAATCAAAATCAAAACTTGCAAAATCAAATGACCAATTTAATGGACATGCTTTCCAAATTTGTGAATTCTAATACCTCTTCTACTTTGAGCTAGGGTTCACTCCCTAGTAATACCATTACTACCCTGAAGGTAGACTTGAAGGGTATTACCACCCGAAGCGGTGTTGCTTATCAAGGACCCACGATTCCTACTACTACTTCTTCTCCTGCTATAGTAGTGGAACGTGAAACGTAGTGACAAAAGGACACGGTTGCTTCATACTACTAACGGAGTTATTGTACTCAAAGACTGTCCAACCTCGGTTTTTGTCCAAGTTCAACCTCAAGTACCAAATTCTGAGCCCGTTAGTGCTCCGATGCCTAACCTGAAACCGTCAATTCTGTATCCTTCGAGACGTAATGATGAAAGGCGCCGTGAAAAAGCTAACGACCAAATTGAGAAATTCTATGAAATTTTAAAGATTTGAGTTTCAAAATTAGCCTCATGGATGCTTTAATTCTCATGCCTAAATTTGCTTCGACACTTAAGAGTTTGATTAGAAACAAAGAAAAACTAAGTGAAATGGCTAGAACTCCGTTGAATGAGCATTGCTCGGCGGTTCTCCTCAAAAAGTTACCCAAAAAACTTAGAGACCCCGGAAAATTTCTCATACCGTGTGATTTTCCCAGAATGGATGAGTGCTTAGCGTTGGCCGATCTTGGCGCTAGCATTAATCTCATGCCATTATTCGTGTGGAAAAAGCTTTCTCTTCCAGAGATCACTCCTACTTGTATGACTCTTGAACTTGCAGACCGTTCGATTACCCAACCGATCGGTATCGCCGAAGATGTCGACGTAAAAGTAGGAAAGTTCCAATTCTGGGCCGACTTTTGTAGTGTTCTTGTGACTTTGTGTTCTGATCCCCGTGTACCCCTAAATCTCGGAGATCATTCTTAAAGAACCGGACGTGCATTTGATTGATGTTATTTGTACGATGGAGTAATTAACTCTTCTGTGTTGGAAAAGAAGCGTAACATTCAATCTTGATCAAACTTCGAGATACTCCTCTAATTATGATGACAATTCGGTTAACCGAATCGACGTCATTGAAATGGCTTGTGAGGAGTATTCTTAAGAAGTTCTTGGTTTCTCCGATGTGATCGCGAGTGGCAATCCCATTCCTTATTATGACGATAGTTTTTTTTACTATTTCTGACTCTACTACATTCAGGGATAATGATTTTCTTCTGATGGAAGGTCGACGCTTTCCTTGCTCTCAAAGATGCAACCAACTTCACCGGATAGTTGATTGACTCTTTATATGACACGTTAGGGGGTATTCTTCTTCTTGAACGCATTTCCCAATGATGATCCATCATACCCCCTCCCACTCAAGAAATGATTTGCTAAAATTCGAAAGAAAGATCTTAATGTTTGTGAGCTAAAACTGATAAAATCTTCTAATTGATGATCCTGCTGGACGGTCGACTCAAAGACTTACCTCATCATCTCGAATACGCATTTTTGGAGGGTGATGACAAGTTGCCCGTCATGATTGCTAAAGACTTGAGTGTCAAGGAAAAAGCCGCTCTCATAAAGGTTTTGAAGTCACACAAGCGAGCCATCACTTGGAAACTCTTTGACATTAAGGGTATTAACCCGGAATTTTGTACTCACAAAATTCTTATGGAAGAGGACTACAAACCGGCAGTTCAACACCAAAGACGGGTGAATCCAAAAATCCACGATGTCATCAAAAAGGAGGTTGAAAAACTTCTTGACGTCGAATTAATTTACCTGATCTCGGATAGTCCTTGGGTAAGCCCCGTACATTGGGTACCGAAAAAGGGTGGCTTTACCGTTGTTGAAAATGATGAAAACGAGTTAATTCCTACTCGATTGGTTACGAGTTGGCGTGTATGCATTGACTACTGAAAGTTAAATGAAGCCACCTGTAAAGACCACTTTCCACTACCATTTATGGATCAAATGCTTGAGAGATTAGCGGGAAACGAATACTATTGTTTGCTCGATGGTTTCTCGGGTTACTTTCAAATTCCCATCGACCCTCATGATCAAGAAAATACCACATTCACGTGTCCTTACGGAACATTCGCCTATCGTCGCATGCCTTTCGGCTTATGCAATGCACCGAGCACGTTCCAAAGGTGTATGATGGCTATCTTTCATGATATGATCGAAAAAATGATGGAAGTCTTCATGGACGACTTCTCGGTCTTTGGGAATTCATTCAGAAATTGCCTCTCTCGTGTAGACAAGATGCTCAAAAGGTGTGAAGACACCAATCTTTGTCTAAATTGGGAAAAGAGTCATTTTATGGTTAAGGAAGGCATTGTCCTTGGCCATAAGATTTCCAAAAATGGGATTGAGGTCGATAAAGCCAAAGTCGATGTGATTGCTAAGTTACCTCATCCCACTACCGTCAAGGGTGTTCGGAGTTTTCTCGGTCATGTCGGTTTCTACCGACAGTTCATTAAGGATTTTTCCAAAATTTTTCGACAAATGACTCATCTTCTTAAGAAAAATACTCCGTTCATCTTCTCCGATGAATGTATTCAAGCTTTTGAAACGTTAAAGAAAAAACTTACCGAAGCACCAATCTTGATTGCCCCCGACTAGGACTTGCCCTTTGAGCTTATGTGCGATGCAAGCGACTTTGCCATAGGTGCAGTCTTGGGGCATAGTCATGAAAAACACTTTAGGCTTATACACTATGCAATTAAAAAAATAAACGAGGCGGAATCGCATTCCACCACGACGGAGAAAGAAATGTTAGCCGTGGTGTATGCCTTCGAAAAATTCCTGTCTTACCTCATCTTGAACACAAGCATTGTGTATACGGATCACTCCGCCCTCAAATATATGTTTGCTAAAAGAGATTCCAAGGCGAGATTGCTCTGGTGGGTTCTCCTCCTTCAAGAGTTCAAATTCAAAGTAATTGACACAAAAGGAGCCGAGAATATCACGGCCGATCATCTTTCCCGATTAGAAAATACTTATGAAAATGTGCTCGACCCAAAGGAGATAAATGAAATGTTTCCTCTCGAGACACTTAATATGGTGACTTTTCGTGGTGACTCAAGTACCCTATGGTTTGCCAATTTTGCAAATTACCACGCGGGGAATTTCATTGTTAAAGGGATGTCGTCCCAACAAAAGAACAAGTTTTTCAAGGATGTTAAACACTACTTTTGGGACGACCCCTATTTGTTCAAAATATGTGCGGATCAAGTGATCCGGCTGTGTGTTGCGAGCCAAGAAGCTATTGATATCCTCATAGCATGCCATAGTGGACCCACCGGGGGACATTACGGTGCCAACTACACCGCCAAAAAAGTTTTAGACTCAGGATTTTATTGGCCAACTATTTATCGAGATGCCCATGACTTGGTCACCCGATGTGACACTTGTCAAAGTCAAGGAAAAATTTCGTAACGTGATGAAATGCCTCAAAATTCCATCCAAGTTTGCAAAATCTTTGACGTATGAGGCATCGATTTCATGGGGTCGTTCCCGTCTTCACGAGGGAACAAATATATATTCGTGGCCGTCGACTACTTGTCAAAATGGGTCGAAGCGAAAGCGCTCCCCACCAACGACGCCCGAGTTGTTTGCAAATTTCTTAAATCTCTCTTTGCCCGATTCGGTGCCCCTCGTGCTATCATAAGTGATCGCGGAACCCATTTTTGCAATGACCAGTTTGCAAAGGTCATGCTTAAATACGGAGTTACTCACCGTCTCTCCACCGCGTATCACCCACAAACAAGTGGGCAAGTTGAGGTATCCAATCGTGGCTTGAAACGAATTCTTGAAAGGACCGTAGGCGAGAACCGTGCCTCTTGGTCGGATAAACTAGATGATGCACTTTGGGCCTTCCGTACAGCTTACAAAACACCCATCGGGTGTACCTCATACAAGCTCGTGTATGGAAAGGCATGTCATCTACCGATCGAGCTCGAGCACAAAGCCTACTAGGCCTTAAAGCATGCAAACTTTGACCTTGAGACCGCGGGTGATCACCGAAAAGTTCAACTCAATGAACTAAATGAACTTCGTGATCATGCCTATGAGAACTCTTTGATCTATAAAGAGAAAACAAAGAGGATCCATGACTCAAAGATCAAAAACCGCGTTTTCAACGTCGGTGATCAAGTCCTCCTCTTTAACTCTCGATTGAAGATGTTCTCGGGCAAGTTGAAATCCCGTTGGTCCGGACCATTCACCATTTCCCATGTCTTTCCATATGGCACCGTTGAGTTATCTCAAAACTCCGGGCTAAATTTCAAGGTGAACGGTCATCGAATTAAGCACTACTTTGGAGGGACGTACCATAAATGGTTGTCTCGGATCTCCAAACCTTCCCCAAGGACAAATGAATTCGGGGATTGGGTCAAGCTTAGTGACCCTAAACAAGCGCTTCATGGGAGGCAACCCATGCTTATCCTAGTTATATTATGTAGTAATGAATAAGTGTTTTTTGTTGTGAGGAGGTGTGCCTCTTTCCATTCTCGTTTGCTTGTCTTTTTGTGATTGTCCAGGATCGTCCCAGATTTTTGAAGCCTCTTGTACTCGCGGTTTTGTCCTTCGATCAAAAGAGCTTTAAATCCTCAGCTTCATTTGGGAAATCCAATATCCTAATCTAATCGACTAACGTTTATCTTTAAGCATACTTAATAAACGGCTTAGGATTTACGTAGAGACCCTTCTTAAAACATTGAGGACAATGTTTAATTCTAGTATGGGGGGATCTATCGATTTGATTGTGCCTGCAGCCGTTGTTTTCACGTAATCCTGTTTTTACCACCAAAATTTCAAAAAATAAAAAAATTTAAAAATTTTCAAAAATAAAATAAGTGTTTTGTCACAATTTTGACTTTCCTGCTGGGTAGAATAAGAATAAATTTTGACCCGATCGAGCGTGTTGAGCTCTAGCTCGTTCCTTAACTTTTAGGCTAAGCGTTCGCGAAAATTCGCGAAGAACGAAAAATGATAGAGTTAAGTATGAGTTGGATGCTAAACAAGGATTATTTGGAAATCTTAAGAGCTCATGTATGTAATTTGTGGCTTTTTCTCCCATAAGCTCTTAACCGGATTAATAATACGTGCTATTTTTGGAGATTAAACTTAAATCAACAATTTTTATATAGTGTATAGCAAAAATTTTAGTCTTAGTTCAAATTTATACTTAAATTTTTCAAAAAGAAGTCTTCTCTATATAAAGTAAAAAAAAAATATTATATATATATATATATATAATGAATAATAAATATAAATTGTGGGCTGATAAAAGTTTGCTGTATCTTGCCGGCTCACAACCGATGTTACAACCTTCTAAAAAAACCCTTAGTAAGAATAAAAATCCGAGACTGATAAAAGTTTGCTGCATCTTGCCGGCTCACAACCGATGTTGCAGCCTTCTAAAAGGTCGAGGGTTACAACTGTATCATGGTTATGTTTAATATTAAAGTGTGAATTAATAAATAGATCTCTTTTTGTTAAATTTAAATATGCTTTTGAACTTTGACTATTTCATTTTAAGTTTTTAAAATAAGCTATGTATATACGGGAAACCTGAGAGTTTTTGAAACCTAAGGTCCGTGAGTCCCGATACTAGTCTTTGTAGGGTGTCAAAAGCCTGGTCACTTAGCCGCAAGGTTGGGATGTGCCGAGACGAAAGTCGCTACATGGGATGATCTCGCCTTCAAACTCATTATTCTCGGGTGGAACGTGAAACATAGAATTTTGCAAAACGTTGATCCATGGTTGAAATTCAAAATAGCACATTCACCTAAGATATAATAATTGTCGGGAGTGAAAAGTTCACAAGTTGCAAATATGAGTAGTGTTAGCATCTTAACTGATATTTAACGGTGATTTCGTTTTAAGCTTGGTTTGGAGCGAGTGAAAAGTCAGGGACGATGAATTTATCCTTTTTTGGGGCATTCTCGGATCGAAATGCATCTTGTTCTATGATCCCTAACGGTTATGAAAATAACGAAAGTCAAATTAGTTAGTTGCTAAAATATAAAAAAATAAAAAAAAAGAAATGAGAAAAATACAAAAATTTGTGTAGGAATAAGTGTATACATTTAAAAATGATAAAAATGGGACTTTTCTAAACTCTTGATTCTTTAATCCCCTTGATGAACACTTAGCTACTTTTTGAGGTAATTAGTCGAGGGGGATCGAGATTCTTAGTTTTTTAATTGCTTACTTATAGCATTGCGTGAGGACACGACAATATCTTAGTATGGAGGATTTTGGTATGTGTTTAATTACACATACCTTTGACCACTAAAATCGGACCTAAATGACTAAAAACGTACCAGAAATACATTGTATTTGTATGTTTTGCATTTGTATTGTGCAGGTAATGGAATCCAAGAATAAGGACAAAAATAGAAGCTAATGATGACAAAAACGAGCACGAGAGCGGAAAGGGGGGGGACCGTGAGAAGTCAAAAAAGACAAAGTCAAAGTCAACAGAAAGTTAAAAAGGTCAAAGTAACCCCGGGATGATGGCAGTTGGAATGAGCAATCAAAAACTGAACCAAAAACCTAAACTGCCAAAGTTGGCCATCCCGTTCCCACCCTAGTGGGCCAGGACAGTCCGCTTAGACTTTATTCACTTTAATTTAATAAATGCCTCAAAACCCTTTATTTTCCTAATTTTTATAATACCCGGCCCAACAACTAGCCTACCATCACTACTTAACCCCCGTTAGCCCTTAAAAGGACTAACGGTGCAAACGGTTATAAAACTTAAAGGACCAAAATTGCAAAGTACAAGGACGAATCATGAAATGATAATAAACACATTCAGGACAACCCCTTTTCCCGCTAAACCCCATTTTTACTGTTCACCCTCCGTCCCCAAAATTACTCTTACCCCAAGGATTAAACCCACCTTCTAGAAGCCAATAATGATGCAATGAGTGACGTTTTGCTCTGACACATTGGCAATCCAAAAGCAATCATTGGGGAATGATTGCGTGGCAAGCATCCAAGGGCTAAGATGAATTTAAAGAAGCACAAGATGATTTGAAGGGCCAAGATTGATGTTGTTTTTCCTCTCACACAAGAAAACCAGCTAAAGACCTCGAAGCATCTATCCTATCCTATAAATAGAGGGCTTAACCCTTGTAGTGAGAGTTAGTTTTTTAGTCTCTTTTGAAGTGTAATTTTTATTTAAGTTTTAAAAGTATTTTGTATTTCAATTCCTTGTAAAAGTTTAAGTTTTTAATGAAAAATTTGAGGTTTGTGTTTTAAGTTTCTGTGTTTGATCATTTATTATAACCTGTTAAGCTTTGAAAAGCTATGAAACAGCTTGTAGATCTTACCTAAAAGCTTCACTAAGCTTTTTGTTTCTTGAATCAAGCCTTAGTTTACTGTTTTAATCTCTTTTATTTCCTGTTTTAATCATAAAAATCTAAAAAAATACTAAAAAAGATCCACCCCTTAAAACACCTCAGCTTCTTTGGATGATAAGCTAGCTTGGGAAGAGCTTATAGACCTCACTAGCTTGTCTTTTGACAAGCTAGAGCTTGTAGATTTGATTATTTACCCTGTTTTGAGCAAGGGTGTTTGTAAGTTTTCATTTTCACTTTTTAAGCTTATTTACTATTTAACTGCTTATTCTTGCTTATTATCTGTTTTTATTTGCTTATTTATGCTTGCTATTGTTAGTTAATGCTTATGAATGCTTAGTTGTAGTTTTAAAATCTTGTTTGCAAGTTTTTATTAAAATCTGTCTAAAAATAGCTTAAAACTTGCATAATCTGTTTCAGCTTATTTGAGTGCTTATTTGTTATTAAGATTTGCTTAATATTGCTTGTTTTACTTATTTAACATCTGGTCTTTTGAATGTGTGCTTTAAATAAGCATTAATCTCTTTAAAAAAGCTAAAACAGTTTTTAAAGGGGTGTTTGGTTTAACCTGTTTTATGGGTCAAAATGGGTCAAAATAGCAATTTGACATTTAAGTCAGTTTAGTTTAGCTTAAATTAGTCCAAAAATTTAGTTTGTTTAAGTGTTTAAGTGTTAAATCTCATTTTCAAGGTTTTAAGAATGCATTGTTTGAAACTGTTATGTTATAGCTTATTTTAGTTGCTTATTTGATTGTGCTTTTGCTTATTGTTGTTTTTGTGTTTATGCATGTGTTAAAAGAGGTTAGAAACAAAGCTCATAGGCCTGCAATTGTTTGCTTTGTGTTTTACCAAAACTGTCAAAAAGTGCTAAGTGGTGAAAAATTTGAGAGATGGCTTTTTCATTTGCTTATTGTTGCTTATCCTGAATTTCAAACTCCCTTTTGATTGATGATATAAGTTCTTTGAGGTCTAAGCTTAATCTGTTTGTAGGTTAAAAGTCCATAAGGATCTGTTTGTTTGCTTATTTTTAAGCTCAAAAGTGGTGATTTGTTATGATTGCAAAAGTTTGTCTAAGTGTTGAATCAGTGTGAGATAGCTTTTTCATGAAGCTTTTTAAGTGCTTATTTGAATTTCAAAATGCTTTTTCATTGTTTCTTTTTGTAGCTTTTTGGCCATTCTTCTTAGTGGTATAAGCCACTAAGCTAGAAAAGTCCCTGTTAGCCTTTTGGCTTAACAGTTTTGGCCAAAAAGCTATTTGCTTATTTAGGCTTATTAGCTTATTTGCTTTTGCTTATTCTAGGTTTAGTTTAGCTCATTAGGTTAGATTAAGCCCATTTTAGCTTATTCTCTTTAGTTTAGAGCTTAATTGAGCTTATTTGCTTATTAGCTTAAAATTTCTAAGTTTTATAGATTTTTGATTAAAATGCCATTCTAGCTTATTTTTGTTCCTAAGAGCTTTTTAAATATGCCCTTTTATCTGTCTTAGCTTATTTTAAGTTTTCATTAGCTTATTAGGGCTTAATTTGCCAAACAGTTAGCATATTATAGCTTAGTAGTGTTTAGGCTTATTCTGTCTTTCTTAGCTTATTTGTGTGCTTATTTTTGTTTTAAAAAAAGTTGTTTTACAAAAGTTGCTTATTTGTTGCTTTTATAAAAAGTTGTAAAAA
>BQNB010118418.1:0-20996 GCA_026074375.1 Tanacetum coccineum | reverse complement strand
GATTATATAAAGTCTAAGTATCCTCAGTTGCTTGTCGTTCGAGCTGATGAATCGGCTAGTTAAATCTCGGGACGAGATTTTCTAAAGGAAGGGATACTGTGACAACCGTGACTTGGGCAGGTTAGTCAAACCGTTAGTATTGACTTATGTGCCTGTTGCAATGTATAGTTTATGAGATTTTATGTGTTTATGTGTGTTTATATATGTTTATGTGGGAGTGGTAATCAAACTATTGAGTGTGATCATCTCAATGAGATTAAATTGATGGTGAAGTTGGTTGAATTCATTTCGTTCACTTCTGAGTGACAAGGAAAAGATTTATGAGATTTGAGCGTTTGCGTGTTGAATGTGTAAGTATTTTTACGTATACGTATTTTTGTGTTAGTAATTTAAGATAGGTTTAGAATTTAGGTGGTAAGTTAAGAAAAATATAAAATTTCTATTTTAGGAAAATTAAGTTGAAAATGAAAAGTTAAAAGTTATTTTTAAAAGTCTAGTGAATTTCGTTTAAGCAAAAAGGTATAGTCAAATTTGTTAAGGTTTTTATAAAAATTTAAGGAAATATAAGTAATAATGTAATTAATAAATAAATAAAAAAAGGCCATATTCGGCCGAATATTAGAAAAGAAAAAAAAAGAGTTTTAGTTGAACTCAAATTGTAATTAGATTTATCTAGGGATTTCCTTGTGGCCTATAAATACAAAGCTAATCCCTAACTCTCCCCTCATTTGTTTGGCCGATTTCTACAAGAGAGGAAGAAGAAAATTTTTAGGGTTTTCTTTAAAGGTAATTTTTAATCTTTGTGTAATTCTAGTTAATTAATTTTCAATTCTAGTAATCTAATCATGATGGATTAGGGTTTTAAATTAGGTTTATAAATTAGGGTTCTTAAGTTTCTGAAAGATTATGATGTTATAATAATTGGTTTATCATTAGCTTAATTGGTTACAAGATTTGATCATGTGTTAGGGTCTAGATCGCCCGAATTAGTTGTCTAATTCACTGCAGAATTTTAGGCAGTTTTGTAACGAGCATAACTCAATCATAAAAGATCAAATAAATAATTTACAACATACTGGAGATAACCTCAGAGAGTCTACTTTCCAGAAAAGTTGGCCTCGTAAGTTTTTATGGTCGGGAAGTGGGTCAAAAGGTCGTTACAAAATCAGTGTGTAAAACAGTGACGAATTTCAGTTTTGATTTTTATTTTTCTAAAAATACTTAGACATCTAGTTAGAAGCTACAAATTACGTGGAAGTTAGTTCATATATTAAGTGTGACCCCTGAATGTTTGCTAAAGCTATAATGAGGTCTAAATTGGTTATCTAACGTCATACTTTTAGAAGGCCAGATTCTGGACGAATTTTGGACACTTTGGATTAATGAATTTCTAAAGGGTATTTGTAAAAGGGTAATGGCTTTGGGAGAGCTATGAGAGGTTCATAGGACATATATGTAGCATGATGAATTTTGGTTTGAATTATAGGAGTGTTTAAGTGGTGCGTTTAAGACGTGTAAGTGAGTATAAAATTCTGCTCAAAACCAGAAAATATAAAGTGTAGCATTGAAGTGTAAATGGCATATGTAGGAGTTGGAAAAGGTTTAAATCAAGTATAGAGCTATGGTAGATAGCTTAGATATCCATCATAGTTGAGGTTACATCATATTGGGTTGAATGCCTAATTGATGGTAGCTTATTGTGTGCTTAATTGTTTAGATTGTTTGTGAAGTTTTGTTGGATCCTTTTGGAAGCTAAGCATCAGGTGAGTTTTATAGTCGCACTTTTAAATGTTTTTAATGGTGTGTTGGAAATGATGCAAAGATGTTTTGATGTGTTTAATCCGCTGTGGATTATTTGTTTTACTTTGAGGCATGACACAGTTTATGTGGTTATTATATGTGGTATGCTTAATGTTGTTATGATTTATGTGTGGTTCCGATTAGAGGGTAGTGCTTCTACCTATTCCAAATCTAATTGGAGGATTGAAATAAGATCCCATTTCTGTGTGGTTCCGGTTAGAGGGTAGTGCTTCTACCTATTCCAATTCTAATTCGGAGGATTGATATAAGATCCATTTCTGCTGTGGTTCCGGTTAGAGGGTAGTGCTTCTATCATTCCAAAATCTAATTGGAGGATTAAAATAAGATCCTATATCTGTGTGAGTCCGGTTGGAGGGTAGTGACCTTACTCATTCCAAATCTAACTGGAGGGTTGAAATAATACTCATTCTGTGGTGGTTCCCGATCGCGTAGGGGTAGGGTTACCCAGGTTGGTTATGTGGATCGTGGGAACGTTCCGTCGTTATGATTGATGTTGATATGTTTGTATAGCCTATTGTGAAACTAGCTTGAAATTGATTCAGCCTTGATGTGTTATGATAATCGTGCAAATATTATTTTAATTAAAGGTTTATTGGTGTCCTTAAACTATGGACTTCACAACCCGTAGTGTTGACGTTTTAAGCATCATTTTCAGGTGAGCATCCGGGGGATAAGATAGAGGAGAAGTGGCTAGAAAGAGACATAGGATGTTTGGTGTTTTATGGATTTAGTGGCCTTGAATTTTGCATTGGTTTGAATTTGGCTGATTGTTGCTATGTCTTTCTATTGGCTGGAGACTTGTTTTCATCAATTAAGAGCCTTTGGATTTTTGGTTCAGGTTTGGGTATTCGTTATTGACACTTTGTGTGCTTTGCTACCGTTACTTTTACACTTTCCATTTTAGTATTCTCTATATAGACTGTGTGTTGTGATGATATTCATTTCTTGTCTTCGCCTCGGTTTCCGCCTTGGATCGGGGTTGTAAAAACCTCTCACCCCAAGTTATTAAAACAATTATTCTCAAAACGAGTAAAAGTGTGGGGTATGAACTCACCTCGAGGTCTGTAAATGAAAGATGTAAACAGAGTTAGACATATATGATCACATAGAAATGAACGACGGTACACGGATGCAACCTAAGAGAATATAGGTTTTGACTTAGAATCGGAAGGATAGAAAAATATGGATATTGTATAAACGTTTGTTTGAAAATACTTTTTGTAAATGTCTTTGTAAATAAAACGTTAGTGATCGGTTTTTGTGGTTGAAGGTACATATTTATATATAATATATATAGTGTTATTTAATAACGTTCAAGTAAATATATATATATATATATATATAGATTATATATAATATACACACAACACACAACACACACGCACCAACGCCACAACCACACACACACACCACACACACACTCACAAATATATATTGTATATATTCTATATATTATTTTTATATATAATATATATATATATATATTTTTTTATATATTATATAAATATACTATAACTATATATATATATATTGTTCTGCATTTACCAAAAAACCCCAAAATTATTGATTTTAAACCTTTCGATAATGATGTTTTTATGTCTTTAATTTATCCATTTCCCGACAGTTCACCCATGCTAGTGTTTCCCTCACACGAGCACGCTTAACTGTCGGTTTTTAAACTAAATACGTAGGTAGAAAACGTAAATAAGTATTTTAATTTATTTATATAAGTTAAGTATGTATATTATTTATCATTTATAAATAATATGTTTTTCGGAAAAGTTTTATAAAATATATTTTCACAATTTATTCTAAGTATATAATTTTTACAAAAATTTCGGATCACAGTTCATGATTTACACTCGTTTTCCAAAGTCGTAGTTTTAATAAAATCACTTCAAATTACATTTCATAAATTCCATTCATATTGTATCAAAATCCTTTATACTAGTCACGACATGTAATAAAAAGTATTAAAATAATTTCTTGTCACCAAATAAGACTATGATAAGGCTTCTTGATAAGCCAAAACAACATAAGCCCGACAACAAAAACTAGAAGTTACGTCATAACGCTCGAACACCCACTTTCCTTGTGGTTTTCTTATTGCGGTCGAACATAAACATTACGTTATATAAGTCGAATAAGATCAAATAAGCTTTCCCAAAAGCTTTTTTAAATAAGCCGAATACAAATAAGCTATAACATACCATTTTGATTACACAAAAATAACCACGATCACAAAACTATACTTTCCTTATATTTTCTTTTATTATTTTCGAACCATAAGCATAACCTTTTAAGGTTTATGTAGTTTTAAAATCTTTGTTTTTACAAAATAAGTTGTACAACTAGTAAGTATGCATCAAGATGATTATGAAAGTACAAGTTATGAAAAGATTTGAAGACTTACAAAGATTGAAGGTTTTTAGAAGGATGAACAAGACTAAAACAACCCAAACGTTGTTTAACAAATACCCGGATGATACAAATGATCAAACCTTCAACAAATCTTCAAGAGTTTTTGATCAAAGATGGAAAAATTATGAATTTGTATGTGTGTGTTTGTGTGTTTTTCATGGCTAGGGAGAGCAAGAGAGAAAAAGAAAACTCAAATGCTAAGTGTGTGTGTGATATGAATGAAAAATGAGAAGTAACATGGTTTATAAATGCAAAGTTTACTTCACACACTAAAAGTCTGTAGTGTGTGTGGAATAGGACAAAGGAAGAGAGGGGACCAAAATGATCTCATAATCGCAATGGTTCTAGGACAAAAGATGAGTTGGAGTTTGTTTTATTGATTTTGAATTCAAAATGGCATCTTAGGTTCACATAGGGTGTTTGTTTGGATAAATAAGATAAAGGGGGGGGGGGACAATTGATTTACAATATTTTAAGATGCTAGTGCTTCTTGCATGATTTAATTTCTAAGCCTTCCATGCATATGTTCTTAGTTTAAATAAATCATGATTCACGTAAGTAACTAAACGAATAACGGAATCTCCAAAAATTATGAAATTTTAAATATTGCCTTAAAATATAAAAACGTGGCTATCGCCAAAATTCTAGTTTGGTATGTGTCCCACGGTTCACGCTTCTCGGGGAGTTGCTATGTACGATTCTCAGATAAATAGCGGGAAAACTTCCCGGTTAAACATAAAAGTTAGACAAAACTTTTAAAAATTCAAATTATCGAACAAAACGGCTAAATTATTGAACGGAAATTTTCGGGGTGTCACAATATGGAGGTCGGTGTTGGCATTAGAGGCATGGGCAGGTCAGACTGATGTCCATAGAGCAACTCTGTGGCATGCTGTAACACACTCAAATAGGGTTGCAGCGGAATAATGTGTCCGGGAGCGTTACAAAATAGATCAATAGTACAAAATATGAGAACGACCTCTAAATGAGTCGTTTGAAAACTGATACATTGGAATAACGGAAATTGTTTGTTACAAAAGCACATCGGCTTAACATGTTCACTTGTAAATGTAAATATTTTAAAACATAACAATTATCCCCAAAATGTAATGCTTCTAAATCTTTATGCAATGACATCCAAATAAACGACCACCAATGTATCCTTGACTTGCACCATATTGACCTGAGAAAAATATGCTTTAAAACATAAACATAAAGTTGGTGAATTCATAGGTTAATGTAAGTATAATGTAGGACTGCAAGATCTCTAAGTGTATGATAATGCAACAGATGCAAACATCACAAAAAGTAATTACGTTTCCCTAAGCTCATGACACTAAAGCTCGACATGTATGAACTGTAATATAAATTTTCTAATTACTCTTGATGATGTCCATAACCGAACATCCAAATCCGAATGGTTTACGGCGTTCGTCTGGCAAACCTGACGTGAGGCTACTCAACCATGACGGGGAAAGGTCAATCCCAAAATAGATTACTATTTATAACATTCGCGCTGTACACAAGTAACTTGACAGTTCATGATGATGGGCTTAGGTTATCGCTACTTAGGAAAACACGTAATCATGTTAAAATGTACACTTGCGTCCAGTTTGTAAAACAATGCATGTTTCTCACCCCAAAAGTTGTAAATCATTGTGATTGTAAAAACATGGGGCTATGAACTCACCTCAGTGAATGAATTGATTATCTAAATCAAATAGCGTTAAAATCGTCACGTAGTCCGATTGCAATTCAATTAGATATAGGGTCGTTATGATTACCAGGTATCTTTGAGTAAACTGACACAACCATATTAATTCTTTATAGTTACATCATCACCAAAAACATGTTTGATTTAATTTCAAAATTAAACAATATAACTGTGTACTTGGTAAAAATAATTAGTTCATGTTATTGCTAATTTAGTATTGGTTAACAATGTTATATTCATCAACATTTGATATTTATAATAATAATGTTTTAACACTTTATGTAATTATATTATTAATATTATTATTAGTTTATTGATTCATAAAAATAGTGCCAAGTATAAAAATTGTGCATAAGGTTTTATAACAAATTATCTTTTTTGTTTTTAACTTTGTTTATACATTTTTTATAATGTATCGGAATCGTATTTGAAATAAAATCACAATATTTACCATTCATTATATTTGTATGTTATGTTCATGAACGTTCAGTAAGTGGAAATTTATAAAAATACTTTTTATAAATTTTAATTATTAAAATCGTATAAAAATCATATCTCCTTCGTTTTAATTCGGTTTTTAGTGATTCTTATGTCCACGTCTTCGTAATTAAAAGTTCTATTTAAGAAAAAAAAATTCCAACAGCTCACTATTATGAACAGTAACATATTTTTATAAAAATACTTTTTATCGTAAACTTGTAAATAGCGTAACTTCTCCATTTTAAATCCATTCTTGGTGTACCTTATAGTTTTGAAATCCTCATAAGTTGTACTTTAACAGAAAAATAAGTTTACATTTTTACCATATTCAAAAATCTTAGAATTTTCTAAAAATGTTTTTATAAAAACCCTTTTACGTATAATCTTGTATATATAACTAACTATATTCGTTATTAATTTGATCTTCTCGAGTTCTTTATATGCTTACGATCCTTATGAGATGTACTATTTTAATAAAATATAAAATAAATGTTTTATTTGCCGAATTAAAACAATAGCTTTTAAGTCTTTATATAATTAAGTTTATAAACTTGTTTTATATACTTTTCAAAATTAAAATGACATAAGTCATCTACCTTTCATGTAATAGGAAATCTTTGTTTATACACTTTCAATTCCTCTACTTTGTGTTCCCATAAGAAATATGTCAAAGATTAACAGTCTCCATATTAATTTTTTATTCTTAAAATAATAAAATAGACTATTATAGTATTAATTTTATAAACGAGTTTTATAAAAATTACATAAAAATCTATACAAAGTGTGTTCTTGCCTTTCTATCATATTTTTTAGCATCATACACATCATAATAAAAATATGTTCAAACAAATGTTATAAAAGTGTAATATCTCCTTTTTTATAAATGATAAAATTATACCCTTAGGTGATGATTAACTATATAACAATTATATAAATCATAAAATGGATTAACATGAATAGGTTTAAGGTTATTAGAAGACCTTTAAAATTTATGGATGAAGATGTTTAACACACGCAAGGACCCAGTATTAACTCCTAAATTTGTTTCCACAATAAACCCTAATTTAAACCAAGAAAATCCAACTTTCTTATACCTTGCAAAAACCTTTAACCCATGAACCAAGCATCATAATACACTTAGATATGCCTAACAATGAACCTTGTATGCTTGAAATACCTTATAAATCAAAACTATGAATTATTTGAGTGTGTGAGTTAGAATCGTGAGCTAGGAGAGGGATTGAGAGAAATGGTGAAGTGTTTACTTGTAAAATGGATATGTGTGTTATTGTTTTACTTTTTGACTTCTATTTATAGTAAGACATGAGGTAATAATATCTTAACAAAACTAACAAATGGTTTTGTTGTTGTGTTCCATAAGCTCATAAGGAATGGTTTTTAATTTGTTTAAGACATGTAGGAGTAGGGAACAAGTATGGTGTGTCTTTTCTTTGTGTAAGAATGAAGCGACTAATCCTAGCTTGCTTGTTCTTGGCCTCTTTCTCTTCTTGCTCCTTGTCGGCTTTCCACACCTAAAAGAGAGACCAAAGTGGTGAAAGGAATGGTGTTTTGATCCTTTGGACAAAGGAAATTGTTGTTTATACTTGTTAGTGAAGCATTGTTGGATTTAATTTCAAGTGTAGAGTGTATATGTATGTGTAATCGGATATAAGAGCATAAGTGTGAGTATAATTTATAAATCTTAGGTATTGGGTATTATGGTGGGTATTTGTTGAAGTCTAAATGGGTTTATGGTTTGCCATGCACACAAAAGTGTAGTTTTATTGCGTTACGTAAACGTTTTACGTAACCAATAAAAATAAAAAGCGTAAAGTTATAAATTATCATTCCTATTTAAAACTTTTTTTTTTTTAATATCACTTACTTCGACGTAAACATTTTATTGTGTGATGCAGTTTACGTTGAACGTGCTCATTCTAGTTTACGCGATTTATACTACAAATAAAAATTAAAAGCAAACACATAAAAGCCTAAAAATAAATAATGGAATAATTGAAGTCGTAAAATGACATGAAAATGTGAAATGTTACAGTCTCCTCCCATTAGAAGAGCCTTGTCCCCAAGGCTCAAGTCGCGACACTTGACGAAGGTACGGGTTTAGTGAAGAGATGCGGATACTTTTTTTGAAATTGGTCTTCACGTTCCCATGTGAACTCAGGACCCCTCCTAGAGTTCCATCGAACCTTGCAATTGGGATATGGCTTTGCTTCAACCGTTTGACTTCTCGATCCATGATTTCTACGGTTCCTCCACAAATGGAGCTTTATCATCAAATTGAAGTCCAATCAACGGAACGGCTATGTCTCGAGAAATAACATTTCTTCAGGTTGGATACATGAAATGTACTATGAACTCTGCTCAACTCTTGAGGAAGCTCAAGATTATAAGTAATGGCTCTAACCTTAGCCAATACCTTGAAAGGCCCAACGTACCTAGGGTTTAACTTCTGCCGTTTGCCAAAAAGTACGACCCCTTTCCAAGGTGAGACCTTAAGCATAACTCTATCTCCAACTTGAAATTCCATATGCTAACGCTTTAAATCGGCATAACTCTTTTGTCCAATCATTGATGCGGCTTGTAAGCCTTTGCTTGATTGAATAAACAACTTCTTGCGTTGTTTCTTGAACTATTTAAGGATTCGAGTGAGTCAAACTTCCCTACCCGGCTAACAAACAGGTGAACGACACTTATAGACACGTAAAAGAAAAATGCCTTCAAATGGTACAGCCTTGATGCTAGCGTGATAACTATTGTTATATGAAAACTCAACTAATGGCAAATGTTTAACCCAACCATTTCCAATGTCAATTACGCAAGCACGTAGCATATCCTCGAGAGTTTGAATAGTCCTTTTGTTTTGTCTGTCAGTCTCTGGATGATATGCTACAATTAACTTCATATCAAGCTTTAGTACCCAAAGACTTCAGAAGTTGACCTCTAGAAATTTTATATGCGACTCTAACATCACGATCACAAGTGATTGAGACAGGTATTCCATGCCTCGTGACTACCTCCTTTAGATACATTCTCGCCAATTTCTCCATGGGATCACTTTCCCTCATTGGTAATAATAGTGCAGACTTAGTAAGTCGGTCAATAATTACCCAAATGGTGTCATAACCTTGTGACGACTTAGAAAGATTTATGGCAAAATCCATAGTGATATTATCCTACTTCGATTGACGGTATCTTGGGTTTGCACCTATAACCTGTGGCTTTGGTCTGTTCAGCCTTGACTTTCAGCACATGTCAAACATTGCGAAACATAGGTGGCGATGTCGGCCTTCATATCGGGCCTCCAATGTTGCATTTCATGTCTGATTACATCTTGTCACAAAACCGATGGATAGAGTATTTTGACTTGTGGGACTCGTACATAATCACAATCCTTAAATCACCATGACATGGCAACCAAATCCTGCTATTTAAGCATAGAGTTCCGTCGACACGAGGTTTCAACCTTTCCTTCGGTATATCCTTCTAATCATACCTCCATACATCTCTCGTTCTTGGGTTCTTCTGTTTCTGTGCTTCTATTTGAGATTCCAATTTGTTTGGGGAGATTCAAACAATAGCATGACTAAGCTTGACACCTGTAATGCATTAATCTGTTCCTTAAGGCTTAAGCATCGGCCTCACTGCTGTTTGTACTTTTCCCTGGGTGATATCGAATTTCAAATCTTGACTCAACTGAGCAACTCTAACAAAATGGACATTGCCTCATGTTCAACTCCTTTGGTCAAGTATGTGTTGTAAACTCTTATGATCTGTGAACACCGTATACTTAGTTCCGTACAAATAGTGCCTTCAAATCTTTAGAGCAAACACTACTACACCAAGTTCCAAATCATGAGTAGTTTAATTTTTATCATGAGTCTTCAATTGTCGTGATGCATAAGCGATCACCTTCTCGTTTTGCATCAACACAACACCCAATCCTTTATGCGAAACATCGAAATAAACAATGAAGTTCTCAGCTCCTTGAGGTAGAGCTAAGATAGGTGCGCTACACAACTTATTATTTAATGTCTGAAAAGCTGTTTCTTGCTTGTCACCCTATTCAAAGGCGAATTTCTTCTGAGTAAGCTTGGTCATCGGCTTAGCAACTTTTGAAAATCCTTCGATGAATCTTCGATAATAACCAGCAATACCTAAAAATTAACCAATCTCTGTGGGAGTCTTAGGAGATTCCCAATCTTTTATGGATTCAATCTTGGTGGGATCCACGTGAATGCCTTAACTATTAATCACGTGGCCGAGAAATTGTACCTTAGGAATCCAAAATTCACATGTGGAGAATTTAGCATACAACTCCTCTTTCTTTAGACACTTTAAGATTAACTTAAGATGCTTTTCATGTTCTTCCTTGTTCTTTGAGTAGATGAGGGTATCATCAATAAAGACAATTACAAATTTATCCAAATATGGCTTGCACACACGATTCATGAGATCCTAATATACCTCCGGTCGCGTTTGTCAACCAAATGGCCATAAACTTGAAATTCTTAACGGACCATAACGAAGTTTTTGAAGCTAGTAGGTCTTTGGAATGTCTCCTTCACAAACTCGTAACTGATGATATCCCGATCTCAAATCAATCTTCGAGTAGACACTCGATCCTTGAAGTTGATCAAATAAATCGTCAACCCTCGGGAGTGGATATCGATTCTTCACAGTTAGCTTGTTTAATTCCCGATAGTCGATGCACATTCGAAATGATCCGTCCTTCTTTTTGACAAACAAGATCGGAGCTCCCCAAAGGTGAGGAAGTGGGTCTTATAAAGCACTTGTCGGATAGTTCTTGCAGTTTCCCTGACAACTCTTTCATTTCAGAAGGAGCTAATCGATAAGGTGCTCGTGCTACAGGTGCAACACCAGGCATTAAATCGATTTGGAATTTTACTTGTCGAGTCGGTGGAAGACCTGGTAATTCTTAAGGAAATACTTCAGGAAAATCTTGAACGATTGGTACGTCCTCAAGTCGCTTCTCCCCCGACTTGTCTTCACTCTCCTTTGTAGTAACATGTGCCAGAGAGACATGATGTCCTTTCAACAAATATTTTTGATTTTTGGTGCATGAAATGATGTTCAAACGAGTCTCGTTTCCCTGATTGCTTCCATCACCATAGACAATTAAGGTTTCACTTCCCAGGGAATACGAATGATTTTCTCGGCATAAGCTATTATGGCATGATATATTGACAACCAATCCATACCAATTATGACGTCAAAACTTCCAAGTTCTACGGGCATCAGGTTGATGTTGAACGGATGATTTAGTAAATTCTCTAATGGCGATCAAATTTGATAGCGAATTGTCCTAGGGCGACTAGTGATGTGTCTTGGCTTTTCGGCTTAAGATTTGGTATCAGATGATGTCAACTTTATAGTAAGATGGAGTAAAGGTCTGCTTAGTTGGCATGGTTACTAATTTGATTTCCCAAAGTAAACGCATTTTACGAATACGCACACAAAACTTTGTTTTCAAGATTTAAGTAAAAATGATATTTATTGACAAATGTTACATGGTGAACTACTCTCAGCATGGATAGTCCGTCCAGAATTATACATAGTAATCACGCTATGTATATTTGAGGGCTGACGGATGTGATGCTCATTTTCGTCAAAATTGTGTTATTATAAAGAAGTATCAAAGTTTTTATAAGATAACAAAATGTATTCACAAGCTGGGATGTAAGGTTTGATAAGGGATGACAATAAGATGGTTTACGAGAAATTAAATGATTGTTTTAGTAAGACAATACTAAAATAACTCATATGGGGTTCAATAAAAATAATGAATGTATATCAAAATAAATGGTTTCATAAGGTAAGAACGAGGTAATTCATGAAGTGACATAACGTAGTTTTTAAGATGATGTGGAAATAATATATAAGATGTCAAGAGTAATTTATAAAGTGTATCGTGAAATGATTGATGAACAGTTTATGAAAATGTTAGGTTTTTTATGAACGCTGTAAGGGTAATATTTGTCAATGATAGTTAAGAGTTGTAACATGATAATTTAATCAATCGATAGTGAGGTGAGTTTTGTTAATGACACAGACTTTGTTTAAGCATGCGATACTAAAATTGTTTCTGAGATGGAATCAAAATCGTTTTCCCGAGGGGAATCACGTGACTGTTTCTAATGTAATAGATAAGGAGTTATTATGCTGTGTAACAAATTGTTTAGAATGATAACAAAATAGTTTGAAATTAACCATCGGCAACATTTATGAGGGACACAAAATAGTTATTGTGTGATAGCGTTATGTTTCATAAATTCCCATAATGTTTTTTAGAAAACGTGGTTTGCCTTAATAATTATAGAATTTAGAAGTAGATTGCGAAATTTCAACAATACATAGAATTGATATATAATTTGAAAACGATTAGTACAGGCAACGAAAAATTAAGAGGAAGTACAATGAGATTCTTAAAGACATAAAGTCTACGATAGTTCAACTTCAGTTTTACTAGGTACTAGGTCTCTCCATTAAGATGTATAAGTTTAGACGACGTTGTGCGCTAGAGTCTCCACGAGCTTTTCCTTTCCATTATAACAACATGTGTCCTCATCAAATAAATCAAAATGATTTTATCCAAATCGCATCAAATGCTCATAAAAATAAAACGTCATTATGCGCAAATCACGAATATAGAACATATATATTAGAGCTACACTATAGGCGGATGCCGTCTATATTATATATATATATATAAATATGTTATATATCCAATATATTATGCTTGGGGTGTGTTATGAGATGTTGTGTGGATGGGTGTGTTGTGTTATATATATATATATAATAAATAGTGAGCAGCTGGGGCTAGCATGGTACAGCCGTATCTCTACACTACACTGCGTCGTATTATTGAGTGTTGTATAGAGAAGGGAAGACTATGATCGATGTGACACTACTCTCTCTAGCGATCTCTGAGCGGATATGTATATATATATATGTATATATACATATACATATATATACATATACATATATATACATATACATATATATATATATATATATAGAGTGAGAGAGAGAGAGAGAGAGAGAATCCGGATCGATTGAGAAGGTTTTTATTTTGAGAAGATTGAGAAGGTTTTCAAAAATGATAGATTTTAACTTTGATTACAATGTATATCAAAGCGTAAAACTCATTTTAAAGTGATTAAAAAATCAAAATTGAAAAAAAATCGAATCAATGTTTAAAAATCTCATCCCGATTTGCGATATAATAGAATACTTATCATCTGTACAAAATTTAACGAATCCAATACTATAACTTGATTTTAACAATGATTTGTGAAATAAAATTTGGATTTATAGATTCGAATTCACCATTAAATGCTTTTACTTTGTGAATCAAATCAAGAAAAATCTTCTCAAAATAATAAACATTCTCATGGAACCGGAAACACATCAAAAGAATACATAAATACAGTATAAATATAGTTTTGTGCATGCTAAAAGGAATAAGATCTGTTAGATATGTCATTTCAACACCCTTCTTCATAAAACCATAAGTTTCATCAAACAGAGAAAATTACTCATTTTTGTAATGCTTTTATACTTGTAGGGCAGCAGCCCTTTGCCTAAAGATCTTTAGACGTTTTTGCAAACAAATTTTTGTTTGTTTTTGATGGCTAATAACTCTCGCTATAGTCATTGGAATATAGAATTCACAAATCAACTTTTTTTTTATATAAAGCAGTAGAGATACATACTATTAAATAAGCGGTTTCAACATTAAATGTTTGTAACCACCTTGACCTTCAACATTAACTTAAAGACCATGATTATGGTCATGTAATGTAACACCCCCAAATTACGATACGCATCGGAATACAACATTTGGGGTGCTACTTCATAATACATGCACACGAGTCTCAGTAAACGTTCAAATATACGTTTATAAAACAAAATTTATTTCATTTATTAGAAAGATCAGAGTTACGTAGGTCCTAACACCAACGTAGAATTTAAATTTTGGAAGTCACCACACGACTTGGTTTCTAAAAACATTGTTCTAAGTTATGACACTACTTCACCGAGACACCGTCCTTGATATCCGCGTTCCGTCCCATCTAAGCCATCAACAACACCTAACCTGAGATACATGCTTAAAAACGTCAACAAAACGTTGAGTGAATTCATAGAGTTTACAATTAACAATTAGAACGCATATTTGGTTCAACAAAGCGTATAACATTGCTTATAAGGCAAGTTACATAGTGATTTCCAACTAAATGAGCCCGTGCACCGAAACTTAACACATTTATCCCGTAGGACAAGATAATGTCCAGGAAGTATGCCACTTCTCCTAATACTAATCACAAAATGTCCGTTACATGGTGCTCACCAACTGATTCAAACCCCAGACAGGGTTGTCAAACCCAATAGATCTATTCAATGCATTAGCGTTTACCTACAACTAGGCAACTAACGGTCATACACTAAAAGGCATATACCCAATAGTAATGGAATCAAATTAAATATCAAAACATACTGCGTTCTCATTTTAATAAATAACAAGTATCCCCCTCGCGGGTTAAACATTTAAAATAGTTCGAAAGCGAGGCTATGAACTCACCTTGATCGAAGCCGAAGATTAAATAACCGAATCAATCACGAACTACTCGACAACGAGCTCAACCGCGACCTATAATTTATGTCGCTCGATTACTATACAATGACGATCGAATAGTGCGTGCGTCGCAACTATTGAAATAGTATAAATATACATACACATGTGATGAGAAATCCACTTGCACGTCCTAGATCCTAAACCCACATAATTAAGTTATGATCATTCTTTTTACTACACGTTCAATACTTTATTGAAAACTTTCTATTTTCCGAAACTTTCTATTTTTTAAAAGTTGCTATATTCAGAAAGTTACCATTTTTAGTAAGTCTCGTCATCCAATTATATATATAATAATATTTATTTATCTCGTCGAACTTTCGACTCCCAATCTTAGTTATTAATTACACATATCGGGGTTACGTCCTGTATGTTACAAATTTTACTACTTATAGAATCTGCCCCGTTCATAAAAGTCGTTAAGTCAAAATTATTATACTCGTAATAATTATAGCGTTTATTATTTTTCTAAATATTCAACACGTCCCACATAAACCCGTTGGCTTTCAAAAGTTAACGTTGGACTTTATTTGACTTTGACTTTATGTATATATATATCGTCTAGATCTGACCCGCTCAAAACGACCCATTATATCACATTTTCATGACTCGGACTCTAAAGAGATTTTATGCAAAACGACATTCCGGACAACTTTTTAGTTTTAGCCGAGATCTGAAACTTGACGGAAAATGACCAAAATGCCCCTGCAAGTTTCTGCTAGAACTTATGACATTTTTAATAAAAGTGCAGAATTTAACTTTGAGTTTTGACCCGTTATTACTCGATTTTAATTCTGGCAGGCATCAGGGCAAAGTAAAACGGCATTCCGAGCAACTTTCGTATTTCGCCGGAAGGCCGAAACGGACTCGAAAGTGCTCAAAACGGACGTTTTTGATTCTGCCAGCAACTAAATAACTCAAATAGCTGTTTGGAAAGTTTTTAAGTTTTCAAATCTTGTTTTCGTCGTAACTTCTTCGTTATTAGGAGTTACGGGGCGTTCGAATTACCGAAACGCTCGTAAAAATACTCTCTACTATATTTTCTAGCCCAAAATGAGATTTTACAAAATCTCGATCCTCGTTTTCCATGCCAAAGTTTCTGCTCAGATTTGAGCTTTACCAAACGCGCCAAAAATTCATTTTTGACCAAAAATTCATTTTTGACCAAAAATTCATTTTTGACCAAAAATTCCATTCTCATCACATCTAAAATGGTCTATAAACATCATTCAACTCGCTCAATTAACCAACAACAAAATCTAACTAGACGACGCAAGATTCATCGGATTTCATCACATGCAACTATCGATAATCAATCGAATCACGAAAATAAATACAATACTAGTAATTAAAATACTTACAAAGCTTTATCAAGCTAAATCGGACACGATTGGGTTTCGTCTTGTTTCCCCTTGTTGTTTGTCGCGGCTCGAACCAAAATCAAAACACAAAACCGAACATTTTTAACAAAACCCACTTCGAAATATTACTAATCTAACTCTTGTACAACACCCTTTTCAATCAAAACACTTGAATTAAACCCGAAAATAAATTTCTTCAAAACCCATTACATGTAAGATTTTATTATATGGAAACGTAGGCCTTGACACGAGGATTAATATTTTGTAACTTGATTATAATGCATGTCGGAAAAATCAAGTGTTTGGGTGGCTTAAGGGTGTGGTCGGTCGCGGGTGTATGAGGATAAGACAAGAGAAACATGTTTGTAAAGAGAATTATGTGTATGTGTTGCTTTATATAGAAAACAAGTTTGATCACTTGACACTTTTAGTCCCTCCATCATTTAAGTCCTTTTATTTTTAGTACAAAGTCATTTGCTTCGTTATTAAAGTCGGCCAAAACTCAAGATTATACTTCCTTGACTAAATTTATTTCCGTCACACTTAATTTGGTTTACATATTAAATAAACATGTTAACTCACATCAAAATAAAGTTTTGACTCAGTTTCGACTAACTCGGGACGAGGACGATAAAAATACAAATTATCATCATAAAAGTAATAACGAAGCACGTCAAAATGCCTACGATACTCAAAACGCTTAACGGTCGTACAGTCAAACTTTGACTCGCGAAATGACAATATAAATTTCTAAATTCCGTTCGTAATAAAGTACAAAAATAACTATTCACGACTTATAAAATTTTAAATGTCGACGTCCGTTCACATGAACTTATAAAATAATTATTATGACGTCGAATCCACGATCGTCATACAGAATATGAAGGTCATGAATAAAAAACAACGCCGATTTCAAAAGCAGAATAAAAAGATCAAGGGCCAATTAAAATTCATGATGAGAGAGATAACTCGTTTATCTAAACTCCAATCCCAAACAAATGTAAGTTCACATCTTTATAACTATGTAATTGTTAGGATTAATGTTTTCTTAACTTAGTACCGACAATACAAATAGTTAGTACCGACAGTTATACTTAGTACCGACAGTACAAAGTAGTTAGTACTGTTAGGTAGTTAGTATCGTTAGTAGAAAGTTAGTTAGTACCGTTGAGAAGATATTTAAAAGATATTTATGAGATATTTTAGAAAAAGATTTGTAAGCCTTTTAGGGTTATCCTTAGTAAATAAAAGGATCACCTTGGGCATAGTTATACACGTGTGTTGAAAATATATGAACAAAGAAGTTTAGCAAATCATATATCATAGTTAGCAATCTGTAATCCTCAAGAACACTTTAATAAAGTTGTTATTCAGTTGTTCATTGTTCTTCTTGGTACTTGTGTTAAGATTCCGCATTAACACATTGTATTCATAATCATTATTTCTACATAGTCGTTTGTATTTATACATTTGGCTATCATCCTTTATAGGCTGCAAAGATCCATTCAGTTTTATACCAGGACCTTCACTTTGCTAACTTTTTTTTAAATGTGAAGAATATATTAGCACAAAGATTATAAAGGAATACAATGAATTCTAAAACTAAGATGCATAGACATACCTACGTACGGACTCAACATAACCATTCTAACATACTATCCAGTACATACTTAAACACATATTCTTCACATTTCACTTTCTAATGGCTACATTTCCCATAACAATACCGCCATCTTATGCCATTTCATCACATAAATAACATAAAAAGCAGCATTTACAGGCCTCGCCATTACTAAAGCTCATATGCATAAACTATATTTCCTTTATGAAGACAACTCTATATCAGCCTGTAGCATCATCCTCACAAAACTAATATAGAATAATTATCCATATAATAAATTATACATTTTGTCCCTATGGTTTATACCAAATAACACTTTTAGTCCCTATTCGATTTTAAGTACACCAATCGTCCCTAATTTTCAAACTAATTGCATTAATGGTCAATATTTTGTTAAAATAGGGACCAAATGTATAATAAATTTGTTTAAAATGTTTTACACGGACAATCCATATTTTCCATAAAATAGGGACTAACAATGAAACATGTTTAATAAAATAGGGATTATCTATTTAATTAAAATCAAATAGGGATGAAACATGTAATCTGGGTAAACCATAAAGACGAAACGTGTAATTTATCCTTATCCATAAAAGGCATCATCATTCTGCAAAAGAGCTTGTTACTTCTAAAAGAGAATTATATTTCCCATTGTAAAGACCTACTGTGAGTTACAATGCAGCTCCAACCACACATAAATGACCCCAGTAACCATCTATAATAGGCATCATTCTTTACTAAGAAGCCCATCCACCTCTAAATCAACTACAACTTCAAGACAGTTGTCTTGAAGCTATTTCTCTCATTGTGTTATGCAATTCCCTACCACCTAATGTCCACCCATACACTTTTTATACCTTTCATTGCAGGCTACTACATCCCTTTAACTCCTCCATTTCCAACATTAATGATTAGCTTATTTTGTTCCCAGTTTAGATCTCATTCTCTAGCCAATAATATAACTGAACCTGAATCCTTTAGTTTCAAACTTAACATTCCACCCACATTATCTTCTATGTTTCTACACAACTCATCCACTATCCTTATTTCATTTTGAAATAATTTTTTATTTCTTTCATGCCATATATAGTAAACTATAGGGTTACTATAGCAGCTATTATTAACCTTTTTAGAATACTCCATATATTTTTATAAAAGATTTAACAAGACTACCCATCACACATTATAGGGAATTTTTAGCATTATTCAATATGACTTTAACTTTAACCCCATCCCATACCTGTAAAGCATAACTACACTAAAAAACAAGTGAATGTTGCTATCTTCACAGCTTTTGCCAAAGGGACATTTAAGATCAGCTCCAGTTTTCCATTTCATTCTCCTGTCTTAAGTCATTAGTTTTCCATAAATGGCCAGCCATAGAATAAATGCTTGCCTGAGGTTATATTATGAATACCAAACAACATGATCCCAACCAACTTTAGGCCAATATTCCTTAAACTGGCCCATACTGTCTTAGTTGAGAGCTTGACTTCATTTTTTAGTAAAACCTCAAACTAAGTCCAGCTCATTTTTCTGATTTTGGATAGTGCATTAAGATATATCACTATGTTACGTTCACAAACTGAAACAAACATTGCGTAGTGACAACCCTAACATCCCAAAATCTTAATCGATCGTTTCTTATCTTTAAATTTTAACCGACAATAGTGATATCTAATTCTTGTTTTGATTCGATGTGGTCCCAACAAGTAATTAATATCTCTATTGGTTTCTGTATTGGGGTTTGGTGCGATTAGTTAATTTAGGGTTTCGTAGTGCTTTTCTTTTTCTAATTCGTTGCGCTATTTATTAGTGAATATGTTCATTAATTATCAAGGTATTAGTGGTACTGTTGGTATTGATCTTTGTAGGTAGTTTATTTGTTCTTGTCGAGCTTATTGATAAATCATACTTGTGGCTGGTTTTGCTTGATGTTTGGTGTAACTTTTGGTTGCTAAGAGTGCTTTGTTTTTGCGCGATTGCTACTAGTTGCGTTTGGTTTTGAATACAGTGGGTATGGAGCGAGGGTTTTGAGTTAGAATGGTAGTGGGGTTGGGAGGGGTGTGAAGGAGAAGCTAGTTTTGATGGCAGATAAGTTAGTGGAGGTTAGTAAGCATGCTAATGTGGCGTTGTGTAGTAATTCTACTACTCGAACTCCTAATGTTGCGAATGCAGCTTTGGAATCATTCCCAATCGTATTTGAGGCACATGGAATTCACTCTCCTGCTAGTGAGAATAAGGAGAACATGAATGACATTGGTAATACGGTGGGACCTACTCCGGCCGGTACTACTCCTGGTATGTCTTCGTATGCTAATGTTACTGGTGAACCAAGTAGGAAGACTTTGAATTTTCGCACTTTATTTACACCGGCGGAAAACGGGGTTGATGTGGTTGTTTCGGTAGAGTCTATTAGAGCTATTAGTGAACGGTTTGCTAATACAACATATGGTTTCTTTTGGGAAAGCAAATGGCTTATCCCGTTGTTGCTAACTATGTTAGGAACATTTGGGGTAAATATGGACTGGTTAAATCAGTGCTTAACTCGTCTACCAGGATATTCTCTTTTCAGTTTAGCTCTATGGAAGGTTTAGATGCAATGCTTGAAAATGGTCCATGGTTTATTCGCAATAATCCGCTTTTTTTGAAAAAATGGAATCCGGATATGAACTTATCGAAAGAAGATGTGGGTAATGTTCCGGTTTGGGTTAAACTCCATTGTGTTCCTGTGACTGCCTTTAGTGATGATGGTTTGAGTGCTATTGCTACTAAGATTGATACTCTTTTGATGCTTGACTTTTATACATATGACATGTGCATCCAATCATGGGGTAGGTCAAGCTATGCTAGAGCATTGATTGAGGTTTGGGCTGACGTGGAGTTTAAAGATAATATTATGGT
>BQNB010118417.1:10843-20996 GCA_026074375.1 Tanacetum coccineum | reverse complement strand
ATGGGATTTTGAATCGACCGAAAGTATCAGCTCTACACAAATAAGACATTGGGCTGAGTTACTTTGTTAATGAAATTAGGCTGAATTGCTTACTTGGCCGAATGGTTTAAACAGTTGGACCAACTCTAGTGACGTAATACATGGGCCGAAAATATTTAAATAAAGTTGAGCTAGTTAGTCAATTATGTGATTGGACCAAAGCAAAACTATATGAAACAAAAATATGGGTTGGAGTGGTTGTATCCGAATGTATTTTTGGATAATGAGAATTTTTGTAACATTTCTCAATTTTGGATTATTTTACGACTCCGATTATTCTACACTATTTATTTTAGTCCAATACGCGTTTACTTTTAATTTAACTTTTAAGCTAAATCGCGTGACTATAAATAATCATTTAACGTAAATGGACGCCAAATAAATTAAGGTTTACGTCAAGCAAGTGTTAGATAATTATTAAGAAGATAATTATTGACTTTGCGCATTTTATTTTTATTGGTCACGTAATAGGCTTACGTTTCGCAATAAAATATCTCTAGACACACCTCGAAAATACCTAGACTTACCTAGACTCAAACCAATACCCACTTTTAATCCTTAAACACAAAATTTATTAAAATCTTGTGTTAATAACCCATTAGGGCCAAATGTGGGGAACATAAGCCAACTAGCAAATCTTGTTTTATCTCCTAAGTACAAGTACAATCCTAGGTAATTAAAGAAGGTATTAATTGTCCCAAATTAGCTCATTATACATTGTGTAATAACCATTTGATCTTCCTTTTGCCCTCTTTGATGCCGCGGCTAGAAACAACATCACACAACCCAAGATTTGTCAAATCTTAAGAAATCTTGTACATATATCCTTTAATTAAGAATGTACGAAGTGGTTTAGCAAGAAACCATGTGTGACTAACTAGAAAACCTTAAAACCACTATTAAGGGCATGAAATTGGTTTAGTTAGGGACTAGGGAAACTAACAAATTCATAAGCCTATATATACACACTTATACTTGACCTAAAACACTTCTTACAACTTCTAAATACTCTCTCAATCAAAACCATCCATGTTTTTCTATCATTACATTCAGGTCATGCAATAACCAAACCCATACGCACCTTCATTTAATATTTAAACATACAATTAGTGCTAGAGTCTTCATACAAAATCATAAGAGGGTACACGAACCAAGACTTGGGTATTTTATAAGCTTTGAAGCTTGGGTTTATTATACTATCGTGTATAATACATTGGGTTGTCATTCTACACGTTTCAACTCGAAACAAATCGCTAGGACCTTTGTAAGTTAAGTCCTAACTCGTGTACATTCATATCTCATTTGTTTTCTCCTTATCTAGTCGCATGGGTCACGATAACTTGTGTTTAACAAGCTAACGTGAGCGTAAACATGCATGGTTCAACCCATGCATGGTACACGTACATATAAATACACATACACGACTTGTGTGGTGCTAGGATACGTTAAAATGTGTAAAACATGATTTAATATCCAGGTAAGGCTTAAACGTTTGCGTTTAAATTACAAGAATGGAAACCAATATGAAAACTAACACGTATACCCTAAATGCATGAATGTGCTTTGTGTAATGTGTGTCCTTCAAGACATCTCAGGCAAATACAACACATCTCAACCTCCCCTCTCAACCCCCTCCTATACCTACATCCGCCCCCTCCAACACTAAACTCCTAATCTACCCCCACCCCGACCAACCCCTCCCCCATACCGTACTCACCTTTCTGAACACTTGATGGTTTGCTTGGGAGAGCGTATACTAACTTATAGAACAAATGCATTGATTAAAACGCGAATAAGATTACACTCTATAGTGAGTAACGCTAAACGAGTTTGATTTGGTACTAGTGATCCTAACGAGCCTTAATTTCATTAACAGGCTTTCTTAGGCCAAACAGTCCATTAACGGACGTTAATGGGCCCAATAGTCCATTAGTGGGGGAACCATGGCTTATTATTAAGCTCACTTGAGCTTATAGAGGGGTTAGGGAGCTTATTAAACTCATTGGTTAGTAAAACGCAAAGGGAAACCCTTAATGGGCCACTAATGGACTCTTTTAAACCCAACAGCCCACGAATGGGCCAGATAGGCTTAACAGGCCGCATCTATGGGGCACACAGCTTATTAATAAGCTCCATGAGCTTATTAAAGGGGTCTAATTTACTTATTGGACTTATATGCACCCTAATACAAAACATAAGCCTAACCAGACCCTTAATGAGCTTGGCAGCCTATTACCGTAGCCAAACATGAGACCATCAGTTACGAATAAGCTTGAACAACTTATTTGAGAGCTTATGCAGCTTATGGGGCTTATAATAGACTTAGAATGCTAATGGACCTTAATGGAACAAGCCCAAAGGCTTAGAATGCTTATCGGGTTCATAATGGACCCATAATCTCATTAACGAGCTTATTGGCTTATTAATTAGCCGAGTAATAAAAACAGACCCATGAGTGCTTATTTAGAGACTAGAAAATAAGTTGCGATCACATTATAAAGGCTTAATAAACCTTTTTTGAAAACTTTTGGGTTTAGAGTTATTGGGCTAACAGCCCAATAAGCTCGAAAATAAGCTCAAATACGCTCACCCAAGCTTATTTTTCAACTCTTATCAGTTTTCGTTTAAGCTTTATAAAGCTCAAAAGGTGCTTATGTGCTTTTAGAACCTTATTGGACTCTTTTTAATATGCTTAATGGACCCTTTCAGGGGTTTCCAATAAGCCCTATTTAAGCTCGAAATAAGCTCATCAGAGCCTTATTAACAAGTTTGAAACATCTTAAATGGCTTCTTGGGAAGCCTAATAAACCTTTTTGCCACTTTTCAAAAGTATTTGGGACTTAAAAGATAAATTTTTTGCGAAGTTAAAAGGACTTATAAAGTGTCATAATTGGAACTTTTAGGGTAGAAACCTGTCAAATAAATTTTTATAAAGTCTATGGACTGCTTTTGCTCCATTTCTAAAACTTAAAACATGAGGGACTGTTTGAAGGTATAAGGACCAAAAATTGCAATCTTTCTAAAATTGAAGGGCTAAAAGTGTAAGTAAAGAAACTTAGGGGTTTTAAAATATAAATAACCTATTTTTGCATAAACCTAGGGACTTATTTGGTAAATATAGAAAACCTAAGGGTATTTTATGAACAAAAGTGATTTTAACAAACACTTAACGAATCGGACAAGTTATAATATTTATTCGGATATTATACGAATTAAAACACGTCCTAATAAATATGAATATTTATTAATAACGCTTATACATATACTTGAACGTGTGTAATCGTATACCTTCCCAAGAGCCATCAAGTAAAGACAAATTCAATAAACATGTGCACCACCACACAAGTGATAACAGTATATATTAATTTACAATTTATTGTAGTTTATGCTATAAGTCGTTAGCCTAAACTTGTAGACTAAGACTGGCCGTATTTACTTAGGTATTTGACGGTGTGATTCATTTGCCATACTTGGATATATTTATCATTCACAGAGAACTACCTGCTAAGGTGAGTTCATAGCCCCATGCTTTACAATTCTTTAAATGATTTACATCTTTGGGGTGAGAACATGCTTTGTTTTACAAATTGGACGCAAGTGTACATTTTATACAATGATTACGTGTTTGCCTAAGTAGCGATAACCCACTGAGCCCATTATCATGAACTGTCAATTACTAGATTGTGAGCGCGAGTGTTATAAATAGATCTATTTGGGATTGACATCCCCGTTTGGGTGAGTAGCGCTCACTGTGCCGGTTTGCCGGACAACAAACGTATACCATGTCGGATTTGGGATGTTGCGGGTTAGAACATCATTCACGGGCATTATTGGCAATTTATTGCATTCATACATGTCGAGCTTCAGTGTCATGAGCTTAGGAAAACGTAATTACTTTTTATGATGTTTGCATCTGTTGCTTAATCATACACTTGGAAATCTTGCGGTCCTTCAATTGATTTACATAAACCTATGAATTCACCAACTTTATGTTGACGTTTTAAGCATGTTTTTCTCAGGTCAATAAGGCACGAGGTGCCAAGATACATTGGGGGTCACTCTTTGGAGAGTCAGTACTAAAGATTTGGGGCGTATTACATTTTGGGAACATTTGTTATAAACCGAAATCTTTACTTATATTGTCGAACAATTTAAAGCCATGAGCTTATGTAATGAACAAGCATTTTGTTAATCCAATGTATCTTTTTAAAACGACACGTTTAGTGGTCGTTCTCATATCTTGTGCTATTGATCTATGAAGTAACGCCCTCGGATATTCAACATTCCGCTGCTACCCAGATTTGGGGGTGTTATAGACTCCCCCGGTGCTTCCCCCGGCGCTTGTCGTTTCAACCGATTTTTGCTTTTTCGGGGCCCGTTGTTTGCCGGCGGGACGCTCTCTTGGATCAGGACCAAACAGCTCTTCGAGATTATCTGCATCAATCGGCTCCGCCGCATCCCATTTGGGGTAATTTTTCAAAATATTCCACACGCGAGGGTATAGAATTTTTTTACCATATCGGTCGATATAAGTCGTCTTTGCATTCTCGACCAAGTCAACATCACTTTCTCCGCTTTTGCGATTTAGATGCTTGTAAATACCGTTAAACCGTTGGCAATCACCGTGCATCCTGGTCCATTTTCCCGTCATCATATTTTTGGTACGAGGAGGAGCTGTTGTTCGCGAGTTGAAATCGCTCAAAATCAGGTTCCAATAGATGTCGTCGTGTTGGTCTTTTCCGATATTCGCGTCCTGCGAGTTCTCGATCCAAGACTCGGCTAGCAAGATTTCTTCGTTGTTATTCCAACGGGTAATCGTTCGCCTTGATGCCATTTCATCATCTTCATCGTCCTCGTCCAAATCGACAACGGATTGTTTCCCCGTCCTTTTCTGTTTACGCTTAGCTTCACGGGGTTCTTTGGCTTGTGGTACTTTGAATTGTGGTTGTGATGATGGTTGTGGAAAATATTGTGGATGTGACGGTTTTTGTGAAAAATATTGCGGTTGTGATGACTGTTGTGAAAAAAATCGTGGTTGCGTATTTCTTGGATTCGTGTAACTTTGGAAGCCGTATTGTTAATTTTGATGATACGCCAATTGTGAGTGATAAGCTTGATCGGGGGTGACATTTGCGTTCCAAAAGGGGGATACGGTTGCGACGAATTTGAGTTTTGGAAACCTGGGGTAGACGGATTCGATGGGTTCGAAGAAGACGAGTATTGTTGCAGGTTGGAGTTGAGAAGATGGGTAAAATAACCCGGTGTTGGTTCATTTGGTGGTTGAGACATTTTTTTGATGAGAAGTTTGTTGTAGAGAAGTGTGTGTTAAAATGATAAAATGAGATGTTATTTATAGTGAAAAGTGGGTATAAATTAAAAAAATTTGAAAATTAAAAAGGAGGGATGCTACATCCACAAAAAGATTCACAAAAGAAGTTTCACAAAATGATGTGGCATGCATTAATAGGGAGATGTTAGAAGAAAAAAAAACAGAGAATAAAGCGAAATGACAAAAAAGATTTTGATTGGTATACGCGGGCAATGTCATACTTTTTGTGGAAATTTTTGTGGCAAGTTATTTTTGGGATAACTAAGCAATTGCCTCATTAAAAACAATTAGCCCATAGTAAATTAATTGTTTTTTTCCAACGGTTACATTTGCTTTTCATTTATCTTTTTCCACGTCGTGTGTATGGCGAATTTGATAGTTTGTGGCTATGGCGAGCGGTGGTGGTGTGGTGGTGAAGGCTGTGGCGAGCCCCCACCGCCACCATACTCCTTCCTCTTAGAAACACTTATTTTTTACTGTTAATCAAGGAGAATTACTGAAATTCACATGTTATAAGATGTTATTGAATTTTTTAAACAAGGCCTCTGGATAATCTGAACGAGGATCTATCGATAAAGAAAGCTATCGCACCAGAGCACACATTTGCATCATGCATATATCGGTAAAGAAAGCTATCGCATCGGAGGACACAATCATGTCCGATGGACGAGCTAGTTTCGTTTTATAAAATAATTTTTAAAAACGTGTAATTATATGATATATTTTTTTAAGAGCTAGTTTCTTCCGACAGTTTTATAAAATATCGTGTCATTGCCTAATCTTGTTTGATATTTTCTTTACCCGTAAATCGTCATCGCCTTCATCTTTGTCCTCATTTTTAATTCGTTAGTCTGTTCGTTAACTTTAGCAACATCGTTTTAATTATCAATCATTAATGGATAAATGGGTAATACAACTAGAAAAAAGTGGGAGAAAAAAAAAAAAAGAAAAAGTGGAGGGGGTGGGGGGGGGTGGTGAAAAAAAATAAAAAAGTGAATTTGTCTGGCACCTAAAGTTAGACCTAAAGAATTATGATTAGATGTTATTTGAAAATTAATTAGTGGGAGATTATGAAAGAAAAAAATGTATCAGACTTGTTAAAAGATGAATAAAGTATGCATGCCTCGTTGTTAGACCTATTTATCACTACGCATATATAAAGGATGTTTTGTTATAAAACTTTGTTTGTTTTAGTTAATGGTTTGCAAAATAATACTCATTCCGTCCTAAAATAATTTTTTACCGACAAAGAACAAACGGTTTAAGAAAAATATTATTATTACAATATTCTTTTCCTTACTTTTTGCGCAATCACAGTTTTACCGTTAACCAATTAATTTAAAACTTTTTTTTTTTTTTTTTTAAATTTTGTATATAATAACCTTTTAAATTTTGGTGCAAAGTAACATAATAAAACTTGTATATATTTTTTTTCTATCTATTCTTAAAAATGCATCAATAATATTAGAACAGGCCTAAAAACGAGCCAATAAATAATAGACGAAAAAAATATTCCGGACAAAATGTTTATATGCAATTTACGTAGTAGTAAACAAATATTTGTTCCAAGAGATAATCTACCTCATATAAATTTACATTATTTATTTAAGGGTAAATCTAGAAAATAACCACTTATTTTTCAGTTTGTGCCGACTTAAAACATTTACTTTTTTATTACATGACTTCAACAACGTACTTTTAAATTATGTTCCGACTTAAGTAATATGTTAACCTATTAAAAACCTTATTTAAACCGATCATATTATTTATGCTCTCTCCAAGACATTTTGGTGCTTAGGTGGACATTTTAGTGCTTAGGACTTAGGTGGACATTTTGGTGCTTAAGTATTAATATATATTTACTTTTACATGCTTCCGTTTTCATCGGGTTTTATCTGATTTTATACGTTTTTGTGCGTTTTCATCCGATTTTATACGTTTTCATATGTTTTTATCCGATTTTATACGTTTTTGTAAGGTTTTGGACGTTTTCATCCGTTCACATACGTCTTCGCTTGTTTTTGTACGTTTGATAAGTTTTCATCCGTTTATATCTGTTTTCATTCATTTTCGTACGTTCTCATTTGTTTTCGTAGGTTTTTGTCCCTTTTCTCCCATTTTTGTACGTTCTCGTATATTTTTGTATGTTTTCATTCGTTTCATACGTTTTATACGTTTTTGTATGTTTTTGTATGTTTTCGTACGTTTTCGTGCGTTTCCGTATGTTTTTTTACGTTTTCGTCCTTATTTTCTACGCTTTTGTACGTTTTCATCCGTTTTTGTTTGTTTTTACGCTTTTGAACATTTTTTGGATGTTGTTGTATGTTTTCGTACGTTTTTATACAATAACATATAAAAACGTAAAAAACGTACGAAAACGGAGAAAAACATACAAAACGTATGAAGGCGTAGAAAACCATACAAAAACGGATGAAAACGTATGCAGACGGACAAAAACGTGCGAAAACAGACAAAGCGGATAAAAACAAAAAAAAGGCTGAAAACGTAAAAAACATACAAAAACGTACAATAACGTAAAAAACGTACGAAAACAAAGAAAATCATACAAAGGTAGAGAAAAACATGCAAAAACGTATAAAATCATATTAAAACGTATAAAACGAACGAAAACGTACAAAACAGATGAAAACGTACGAGAATAAATGAAAACTTACGAAACACGAAATAAATATCTATGTCAAAATATTAATTAATTTAATTAAAATATTTAATGAATTAAAAATCTAGCAGGTCAGGTTATTAACATTGTCACAAAATAAAAAAGTATTTTGTTCAAGTCATGTACTCTGTAATTAAGAAGTAATAAATGTTTCAGTTTAGCACAAATTGTAAAGTGATTGGCTATTTTCTATTTCTTAGAGCATAAGGTGTGGTGGCTAAAAAAGTTTAGCCATTTGGGCTCCACTGAGTGTCACATCACTGACACATCATTTTAACACAACAACTCAAAATACACCCTCACTCATAACACACCATATTTTAGTCGTTTGGGTCCCACCACTCACCAATTTATTATTTTTCATAAATATTTCACACAAACTAAATTTATTTCATTTAAATAAAAATACAAATTACAATACGGAAATAAAAATACAATAAGGAATTTAAAAAAATACGAAATTTAAAAAACAAGAACGGAAAAAATACATAAAAAACTAGATTATTATCCGGTCACTGTTGAGCATATTTTGCAATGATTTTTTCTTGTCTGTTTCGGATAATGCTCGCTTTAGGTTCCGACAGCAAATCAACATCAATCGTGAGAAACTCCATTTCTTTTAACTCCATCATCGCCACCTCTTTTTCTTTCTTCGCCTCGTATGCGGATGTTCCGGCTTGTAGTTTGCGCCTTAAGTCCTCATATACATAATCAGAAAAGACCCCGATGCACTTCCCCCGGTGCTCCCCGTCGTTTCAGATTTGGTCTTTTTTGCGAGTTGATTTTTTCCCGAAAATTTCGGTGTGATCCTCCGTATCAAGAGGTTTCGGCGCGTCCCATTTGGAGTGACCTTTTAAAATACGCCAGCAATGCTCGAGTTGAAACTTTCTCCCCGTCGGCTGTTGAGCTGCAAAAGTTATCTTTGCAGCCTCGATGTGATCCGTCTCATTTTCCCCGCTTTTACGTTCAAGATGCTTGTAAATAGCGTTGAACTTTTGGCAATCACCGTTGATCCTGGTCCATTTACCCGTGAGCATATGTCTGGTACGATAACCTTGGGTGGTACCAGTGTTGAAGTCATCCATAATCTGATCCCAAAACGAATCCTCGGATCGGTCGGCTCCAATTTGGCCATTCTCGGATGTTTCGATCCAACATTGAGTTAGCAAAATTTCTTCTTCACGTGACCAACGCGCACACTGTCGAATATGCTCTTCTTCCTCGTCGTTCTCATCGACTAAATTCACCGTGGCTCGTTTCGCCACTCATTTTTTATGTTTATCTTTGGGTGGTTGAGGTTGTGGTTCTCTGAAACGTGGTTGAGGTTGTGATTGTTGAAAAGCATCTGGTTGTTTTTGGAGATTTTGGAATGGAGCATTTTTTTGTTGTTGGAAATTTTGGAATTGGTTGTTGAGTTGGTGGTTAAAAAACGCTTGTTGTTGACGGAAAATATGTTTCGGTGGCGGTATGGCCGTAGAATATTAGGTACCAAAACCGGGATATTGTTGGTATGACGACGGCGATTGTGAGTGTTGTGACGATGGTGTAGACGGATTCGAGCCAATTTCTTGTTGGTATGACGAGTTCGGATTGAGAAGGTGAGTGAAATACCCTTGCTCATTTGGATCTTGAGACATTTTTTTGTGTTTTTTTGATAGAATTATTATAAGAATGGAATATTTTTTGTGTTTAAAAAAATGAAGCGGGGGTATGTATTTATAATGAAAAAGGCGAAAAAAAATCATTTTAAAAAAATATATCCGTTGCACTAGCCGTTAGTTTTTTTTTTTTGTCTCTTATGCGTTGGTAAACCGGCTATTTAGCCATGACGAAAAGCTGGCGATGATTTGGGATATCGTGGCGATCGCCACTTGAATGCCAAGTAGGAGTGGCGACTCCTATATCATTACACCGTTTGCTCTTACCCTTAACTAGTGTTACATAAATCGATAATTTACTAATTAAAAGTGTGGTCTACAAATCACCAACATAACCACCATTACCAATGTTAACATAAACTGAACCTAGTACAAATGGATGATAGGTCAACTCCATTAAACTAATTGAGTTGACAGTTTTAGAAATTCCTGTGGACTCTACCCCAC
>BQNB010118415.1:0-20996 GCA_026074375.1 Tanacetum coccineum | reverse complement strand
CCTGGATTTCCCCTCTTCCCTTTTTTATTTTTTTGCAAAAACTTTAAAAAGCAAAGTTGTAAAATAGCTTATAAGGAACATTTTTATAAAAGAAACTTTTTGTGAAAACTTATAAATAAGCAATAAAACAGCTTATTAAATCAGACAGATTGCACTAAACATTTTTGGCTTTTTTAACAAAGCTTAAGAAAACAAATAAACTAAAATAAGCTAAGACCTAAGAAAATTAAGCTATAACTACCCTATTATTAACCTAATAAGCAAGTGAGACACAAATTAAGCAAAAACTACAAGCTATAAGCTGAAAAAATCAAATAAGCACTTTAGCATACAACTGCAAACCAAACAGTCCAAACTAGCAACTTTGAGCTTATTCTTAAGCATGCAAACAGAACCTTATGGTTATGAGACTTGAAAATCTCAAAAGATTAACCTTTAAGCTATTTAAAACAGCATTTGAAAATTATTTTGAAATCTATATGAGCTAAGAAAAAGCTAGTTGAAAAAGCTATTTATGCCTAATACACTGTTTTTGGTTTTTTTATGAAAAGACAAAATGCTAATTTCAAACCTAAAAACAGATAAGCTATTAAACTAATTTCTATAAAATAAGCTCAAACAGATCTAACTTGTCCTATAAACTTCTTGTAAACTGAATTTTAAAAGCTAAAACCTACTTAAACTAACTGATTTTTAATCTTAAAAATGGCCTTAAGGCCTTTTATGCTGCTGATGCATATGACATAAAAATTACCAAAGTTCAAAACCAAATAATGCAGACTTAGAACTTGATTTTAACACCTTTTAAAGACCAAAACTAGAGTAAATAGAACAATGAAATTAGCTAGAAAGGATTTGAGCTTCAAATGCTTATGAAGCTGAGCTTTTGCTCACAGATTAAAGAAAATAACACTCAAACTTATAAAAAGCTAATTTAACCTAATAAGAACCTCAAAACCATATCTTATAAACTTCAATATGACAATTAAAATCAAATGAATGGACTAAATGACCTTTGACAGCACTAACTCAATTAGTGCTGTCATTAGCCAAACACCCCTTTAAGTAATCTAAATTCATATTAAGCTAATGATATTGAGATTTAAAGCACAAATCCTTAATACCAGATAGTAATAAGCTAACAATTAGACATAATAAGCATTTATCATCTATAATAAGCAACAATAAGCTAGATTAAACAGCAATAAGCAGTATTAAGCTAATTTGCAATATTAAAGCTATAAAAAGTAAATTAAGAACTTACATAAGCCTCTGCACAAACAAGGTTATAAAATGCTCTTATGAGCTAATCAACAAGCTCTAGCTTATCTATGATAAGCTTGTGTGGTCCTGGAAACCCATTTAAATCTGGTTTCCCTTCCATTTTAAGCTGAGGTAATTTGAGAGTGGATTTGAGTGTAAATAAACTCATTCAAGATTTAAGAGCTTAAATGAGTATCTAACTAGCTTGAGTAGTGAATTAGACAGCTTATTAAGAGCTTATTGAAACTTATCAAACCATATTGCATATTAAGTAAAAAAAACAGATTAAAACACAAGATTAAAAGTAAACTGCAAATTTTATTGATGAAAACGAATTACAAAGCTTTTTAAATGAAAATTACAAGGATTAAATGATAATAAGCTAAAAATTAAAATAACCTAAAAGCTACTTCTACACTACTCCTATATTAGCTAACTAGATGTTTTTTGTGAGTGAGAGGATGCCTTCATTTATAGGCCAAGATAGAAGGTTCTAGGCTCTTGGACACGCTCCTTGCAGCTTTTGATCTTGGCCATTAATCTCTTTCCAATCATTGATCTTAAATCGTAACCCTTAGATGAGAATGTGAGCACACGGATTGCCACGCTGGCAATCCCATTTGTTTCAATCCAATAAGTTGGGAGCTCTTGTGTTTCTTTTAGCCTTGATTTAGTGCAAATTCTCATTTGGAGTGTGTTTCCCTTGAAGCCCACAGTGTCATTCCCTTGACGAGCTAGCTCAATCAAAGATCGCTTTGATGATGTTTTTGCTTGATGAGATGGGCAACTTAGAGTAGTACATTAGTGTATCTCTTGTGGTCACGTTGAATTGAGAAGGTGGGGTTAATTGGGTGTAATTTGAGCTAAGTAAAGTGTGGGTGAGATGGTAAATAGTAAAACTATTTTTCCCGCCCCTTAAATGTTATACATTTTGTTTATTTGACCCGGGTTTAAACGTGAGTTGACTTGGGCTTTTATAAAATAGTTTGGGCCATTTGTTTTGAACTTGGGCTCGGGAAAATGTTAAAGGACTTGGTGAATTTATAAGGGATTTGGTTATAAAGAGATAACGACCGTTAGTCTTTATAAGAAAAAAGGACTACGAGGTGTTAGGGTTTTAGGAATTATGTGAATTTGGTGTTTAAAATTATGGCTATTTAGTATTGGTATGTGCTTAAGTACACATACCTTGTGCCTTTATAAACGAGTGAAATAACCAAAAACGGACTTATACATGACAAATATTCGCTTGTTTTGCTAATGTATTGCTGCTATGAACGGATATAACTAAAAAAAGGCGAAAAACAAAAGCAAAACGACTAACCGGACTCGGAAATGGAAAAGACTGTGAAAGACAAGCCAAATCAAGCCGAAAAGTCCAGAATCAGGTCAAAAAGTCAACTGAAAAAGTCATACTGTCAAAGCCAAGGTCAACCCCAGAAGCCAAAAAGTCAACACATTCAAGAAATAGAAGTTTAAGGTTGAAATTGCCGAACCCTAAAACTTATATTTATAGAAGAAATAGATCGGAAAAGAAGACATGGGGTGTATTTCTGCCAAAATGTTAAATAATGTCTAGACACCACAAGGGCTCGTATTACTGCATGTCCAAAGTGTGGTATTCACACTAAGGACTGGTGGGTGCAAACTGTTATATAAAACAGTCTGGGGGTGTTGTGCAAGTTTCCAATTTTTATATAACCCATTCAAGTCGAGGTGCATATGATTCAAATTATCCCTGAGGGACCTACTTGCCAATTTCTACAATCATACCCGTGTGGATAACTTAAACCAATTTTCGCCGCCCTACCTACACCCAAAACCCACTCAACGGGTTTGCCAAACCCCTTTTTCCCTGCACCTCAAAAACCACATGGTCAACACTCCTCCCCTCCTCCACTTAAAACACCTAATCCATTTGGCAATCCCACAATCCCCCAAGACTAATCAACAGCTAAGGTTGATGAAATTGAAAGGTCGAGATTGGTTTTTTGGTTTCCTTCACCAATACCTAACAACAAAAATACAAGTTCCAAGCTTATAAAGAAGAGGAAGGTTTAGAAGACAGTAGTGAGTAGTTTTTTAATTTTCAGTTTTGTATTTTCTTAAATAATAAGCATTTTTCTTTTAAGCTTTTAAATTCAGCTTTGATCACTTGTACTTTCCTCATTTCAGTTTGTACTAATTCATTTGAGTAATACATTTAGTTTCCAAGTTTACATTGAACTTTGTTTCCATAATTTTAAGTCGTTTTCATCAAACTAAGTCTTATAAGATCATTTGAGCTTATTCCTATTATAGCTCAAGTTTAGATATAATCCTGTTTTTAGAGATGCATTTACTAATTGAATCAATCTGAATCAAAATCATGTTTACTTGAGTTGTTTTCAGTTTACTTTGAAGCAACAAGGAGTTATAAGCTGTCAAGAGCTTATTGAGCGATAAGCTCAGGTTTAAGGGGATAGGAGCCCTTAGGGTTATGGTTTGTGAGCCATCACTTACAAGAGTGGCTAAGTGCTGAGACAACACAACTTTAGTTTTACTTTTAAAATCCATTTTAGAATACTCATTGCGTATATGCAATTAGCTTATTCCAATTGAATTTCATGTTTATTCTGTTTCATTTAGCTTTTAGTTAGGTTTATATGTAGTAGTTTTAATCTGTCTTAGTTTATACTCATTTAGATATTACTATTCAGTGCTGTCATAAGTGTTAGTTAAAAAGGCTATAAGTAGTAAGTAGCTTTATGTTCATTATAAGCTTTAGGTTTTATAGTTTAAAAAGCTTAAGTAGATGAACTTTAATAAGAGTAGATATAAGGTTTAAGATGTTTTAGCTTTTAAATAGAATTTGATGTAACTAAGTGTTGACAACTTGTAATAAAGGAGTGTTTGGATTAGGTTTGTTTGACTCTTAAAAGTCAACTACATTATGTCAAATCCTTTCAATTAGCTGAGTTAGGTCTTTTAACAAAGTTTTAAACAAATTTTTTATGAAGTTTGCTTTTAGAATTCAAAATGGTAGAGTGTAATATTCATCCTTTGCACCTGGGCATTTTTAGATAAGTAAAGCATTGTTAGCATTAAGAGATTTATCACCTGTTAGAATTTAACAATGTCCAAGGCAGGTTTAGATACAAGGATTTAGTAGGTTTAAGAAGTTAACACTTTAAAATTTAGCTTGCATTTTTAGGCTGGTCAAGTGCACCAGCAACAACAGCTAATGCTGTTGTTGTTTCAAAACAGTTTTTCACAAGCTTAAGACACTTGCAATTTTTTATTTCAATTCTTTGTAACCTTGTTATACCTAGTTAGTTTTAGTATAAGTATCCTTAGGTTACATCTTTTTCTTCAAGTAGTTCTTTTGTTTTTCATTTTTTCCTAGAAATGAGCTTGGAATAAGCCAGAATCCAATAGCTCTTAAATGCCCTTGTTTCTGTGACAGAACCTAAAACAGCTTATTTTCCTGCTTATCTAGTTGATAAAAGTAGGAGAGTGATTTTATTTAAAGTTTGTAGAGTTTAAGTCCTTAATAAAGTTTGTAGTTTTAAGTTTGCTAATTTACAATTTTTAATATAGCCAAAAATAAGCTTGATTGTCAGGGTCTGTTTTGTATATCTTTGATAGTTTAGGGAGTAACTCATTTACATTGGAGTGTTATATTTCGAAAGTTTTCCCGCCTACCCATTACTTTCCTTTGCTTACACTTTCTACCCTAGACTTTTTCGAAAAAAAAATAAAAGGGAAAGATCACGTGGCCCGGGTGAGCAAAGACTCGAACCCAGGACCAAGGGATACATCCCCCTTTTAACACACACTCTACCACTGCGCCCTTGGGTCTTTTTCGTTAAAGACCCAAGGCGTTTGGTATTTATGTATGTTTTTGGGTTATAAGTGTAATAAGTTGAATAGCTTATTTTAGGGCTTATTCCTTCAGCTTATTTTTGTTTCTTATTTTTCATAGGACCATTAAAGTATCTAGTATTTTTAGTGAATTTTTCAGTATTTTTCTTAATCATTTACTATTTTTATAATTTAATTTTAGTTAAAAGGTTTTATTTAATTCATAAAAAATACAAAAATTATCAAAAAAAATATTTTTGCTTTTTTAGAAAATTTTCTTTTGTTATCTAGGTTTGTAGGAAAAATATAAAATTTCCGTAGGGTCATTTTTACAAATTTGTTGTCTTTTTAAGACGGGTCGGGGGTTACGGGATTTTGTATTGACTGTTTTTGGGTCAAACGAACTCCGTTTTCGGTTTGTCTTTTTTCATTCGTCGTTATTTGTCCCGTAGAGTAGAGTTGTTTAGAAGTGAAAAATTTTCCGTTAGGTTATTTTTAAAGAAATTTAGGGTTTTTTCCCACCTTTGTTCGGGATTCGTGTGCTTTCGTTTTTTAGCTTAAATTCATTTTTTTTTTTTTTTTTTTTTTTATTTTTTCTTTTTTTTTTTTTTTTTTTTTTTTGTTTTTTTTTTTTTTTTTTTTTTTTTTTTTAATTTTTAGGTGTTTGCTTGAACGTTTTTTTTGTTTTGTTGTTATAATAATTTGACTTTTTTCAAACTTCCCAAAACTAATCCCTTCCTTCAAACTCAAATCCTCGATTTGTATCGACTTTTCATTCCAGCCTCGTTGGGGGATAAACGCCCGGTGGAACATTCTTTTACTACTTCTCGGTTTTTATTGATTGTTGATTTTTTTTATAATTATTTTATATATTTTATATTATTTTATATTATTATATATATTTACAGTGTAAATTCCTAATCAGGTTTTTTTCGTCTGTTTTGTGGTTTGACAAGGTAGACTTTGTTGACCTTTGCTAGAAAACTTCCATCTCTTGAGCACTCTTTCCATTCCCGTGTCCGTGTTTGTCCGGTTTTGACCGTTTTCTTGTGATATTTGCAATATCCGTACCAACACATTCACAAACAACAAAATAGACAAATACAAGCATATTTTTGCCACATTTATCTTTTTTAAGGTCCATTTTTGTATATAAAACGGGTATGTGATTTCTCATATATCACAATCTAAGCCTGTTGTAACATGGTTTAATCAAGGAAAACATAGGAAAACTTAAACTATTGTTCCTAGGAGCAAATCTATGGTTCCTAAACTGTATCGCTAACAAAAAAGAACCCTGCCTCTTGGGGAAAGATTTCCGACTGTTCCATCTTCCTCTCTTGATGAATGAGATCGTCTAAATTTTGTTCTCTGGTATTTGGAGCTCCGGCTGACTCCAAGCATATGGACCGGGGTGGGAAGATCGCTCTCAGCTCACTAATTTCATCAATAAGTTTTTGGGTACAGTCAAATTCGGAAATGATCTCGTGGCAAGATATGGGGTTATGGTGATTAATCTAATTGGAATGTTAGATATCAAGGGTTTACTACGGGCAAGGACTTAGAACCATAACTTATTCTTCGTGGGGGCAATTTTGTGATTCGAACTTGAAGTTGCTTTTGTATAACACATCTGCTTCATTCTGTAATTTGAAGGTGTTGTCTCTTGACTGGATCTCAAGGGAAACAACTTGTATACTCTGTCTCTTGGAGATATGATGGCGTCCTCTCCTATATGTCTCTTGTCAAAGGCCTCAAAGACTATAGAGTCCTGGCTATGGCACCGACGTCTGTCTCATCTGAACTTTGGTGCAATTAACCACTTAGCTAGACACGGTCTTGTTCGTGGTCTCCCTAAGCTTAAATTTGAAAAGGACCATTTGTGTTCGCCTTGCGTTGGCAAATGGGCTAAAAAGCAAGATGAAAACCCACAAACCTAGATCTGAAGGACACCAACAAGAAAAAACTCTATCTTTTGCACATTGATCTTTGTGGTCCTAGGTGTGTCACGAGTGTTAATGGAAAGGGATGTACATCCTCGTGCATTTTGATGATTACTCTTGATTCACATGGGTTAAGTTCTTAAGGTCAAAAGATGAAGCTCCATATTTCATAATCAAGTTTCTCAAGATGATCAAAGTGTGGCTTAAAGTGATTGTCCAAAGAATCAGAACAGATAATGGAACTAAATTTGTTAATCAAACTTTGCGTGAATATTATAAGAAGATTGGAATCTCTCATGAAACATTTGTTGCTCGCTCTTCATAGCAAAATGGTGTCATTGAAAGACGTAATCGTACGCTTATTGAAGTTGCCCGTACAATGTTGATTTACGCAAAAGCTCCGTTATTCCTATAGGCAGAAGCAGTTGTTACAACATGTTACACCCAAAATCGTTCCATCATACGTCTTCGACATGGCAAAACACCATATGAGCTTTTACATGACAAACCTCCCGACTTATCATTTTTCCATGTATTTGGTGCACTCTGCTATCTGACAAATGATAGTGAGAACTTGGGTAAGTTACAACCAAAACTGATATTGGTATTTTTCATTGGTTATGCACCCACAAAGAAAGCATTTCGAATTTACAACCAACGTACCAGACGAATCATTGAAACAAATCATGTAGACTTTGATGAGCTGACTGCGATGGCTTTTAAACACAGCAGTTTAGGACCCGCACTTCATGAAATGACTCCTGCAACAATCAGTTCAGGACTCGTGCCAAACCCTCCTCCTTCAACACCGTTAGTACCACCCTCAAGAACTGATTGGGATATATTGTTTCAACCAATGTTTGATGAATTACTCACTCCTCCACCAAGTGTTGATCTCCCAGCCCCTGAAGTCATTGCTCCAATTGATGAAGTAGTTGCTCTAGTTCCCGCTGTATCAACCAGATCACCTTTCTCAACAACAGTTAACCAAGATACACCATCACCAAGTAACTCTTAAACAACACTTGAAACTCAACCTCTCGTTATTCCTAACGATGTTGAAGAAGACAATCATGATATTGAAGTTGCACATATGGGTAATGATCCGTACTTTGGTATCCCAATTCCAGAAATCCTTTCTGATCAATCTTCATCGTTGGATTCTATTCATACAATTGTGCATCCCGATCACCAAAATTTTGAACATAATAGCAAATGGACTAAGGATCACCCACTTGAAAATATAATCGGTGAACTCGATAGACCAGTTTCCACAAGGCTGCAGTTACATGAGCAAGCTCTTTTTCTGTTACTATGATGCTTTCCTCACTGTTGTTGAACCCAAGACGTATAAAGATGCTTTGACTCAATCCTGCTGGATCGAAGCAATGCAAGAAGAGCTCTGATGTATTGTAAAGTTATATATACGTAATAATATCCAAAGTATAGAGAAATTTACTAAAAATCCTTGAGGACAAAGTTTTAAAGTAAAAATCTACACAAAAATATCACACGTTAAACCGGTAAGTGATTACCGGGTCGTTTTCCCAAAGACTTAGGAAATTGAGACCTCGTTTGTTATCTGGACAATGACTTGAATTGGTTCGAAGATGATTGTTTTCTAAAATCCTAATAGAGAGCAAATAAAAGCACAATTAAAGATAACTACAAAAAACGTTAACGGGATTAAGAAAACGCGACAAATAAGCAATTGAACTAAAATTAAACCCTAAATGTTTTTCTAAACTTGTTCTAATCCTATTTGACTATTTGAAAAGAAAAGGCTAAGGAAATTCTAAAATGAGAGTGTTTAAATCTTAAAAATGAAGAAAATGAGAACGGGAACGAAATCCCGTTCTTTAAAAAATGAACTTTCAAAATATTAACCCTATGAAAATAAATTTCAAACCTAAGCCTAGAATATAATAAAATAAAATTTTATAAAAAAGAAAATTATTTTTTTTTGATTATTTTTCTATTTTTTTTTTTTTAAAGTCTTTAACAAAATTAATTCACGAAAAATATTAAACTTTGACTAAAAATTCTAAGAAAATTCTCAAAAATAACTAAGGTTATAAAGATTGTATGAAAAATAAGTCCTACGAATAAGCTAAAAAGAATAAGCCAGGAAAAAGAAAATAAGCACTCGAAGTGCTTATAAGGAAAAAAAATTCAAAATGATGTTAAAAGAATTATGTTTGCAAACTTGGACGTAAAAGTCCCAAGGGCACGTTGGTGAGAGGTGTGTGTGTTGAGTCGTTTATAAAGGGTGAGACTAGGTTGAGGTCAGGGGTTCGAGCCTTGCTCACCCCTGACTTCCTTGGTTTCCTTTTTTTTATTTTTCAAAACTTTAAAAAGCAAACTTTTAAATCAGCTATTTATGAACATTTTTTGTGAAAACAACTTTTCTGAATCTAAAGGAATAAGCTGTAAATGGCTTAAACAAACAGAAAACACTCTAACTCTTTTTGGCTTTTTTATTCAAAACTTAATAAGCTTAAAAACTGATATAAGCTAAAACTAAGACTTAATAAGCTATAAGCAATCTATGACTACCCTAATAAGCTAGAAATAAGCAAAGAACTAAAAGCAATAAGCTCAGAAATCAAATAAGCACTTAATCTAAAATTACAAACCAAATAGTCTAAACTAGTAACTTTGAGCTTATTTTTAAGCACTCTAATGGAACCTTATGAAAATCTAGCTTAAACTACCTTAAAGCTCAACTAATAAGCTACTTAAAACCACAGGCAAAATACATTTTGAAATTCAATTAAGCTCTGAAAAAGCTAATGGAAAAACTAACTGTACTATTTTAACTATGTTTTTGGTTTCTTATGAAATGACAAAATAAGCTAAGCCTAACCTTAATAAGCTATGAACAATTAGAAATTAACATAATAAGACCTAATAAGCTAGTTAAGACAGTAACTAAACAAAACTTTAATGCAATAAGCTAAAAATCACAAATAAGCACTTTGGTATAAACTGCTAACCAAACAGTCCCTGGAGGAAACTTTAAGCTTATTTCTAGATAAGCTATTGGATCCTTATGGCTATAAGCCCTACACCTACTTAAACTATGACCAATAAGCTACTTGAAACAGGTCTTAAAAACTATTTTGAAAAGCTAATGGACAAAGAAAAAGCTATTTGAAAACAGCTTATTTACTCAGTACATGCTGAGTTACTTTTGGTTTTTTTTGAAAAGACAAATTGCTAATTTGTAAGCTAAAAACAGATTACCAATTAAGCTTTTTAGACTAAAATAAGTGCAAACAAATGAAGATTAGCCTAAAATCTACTAGTATACTAAAAATTAAGACCTAACAACTAATTAAAAAGTCTGAACTTAAAGATTGAAAATGGCCTATTGGCCTTTTGTGCTGCTGATGCAGTTTGCACTTAGATGACCAAAACTTAATTTGCACAAATGCAGGCTTAAGGATATGTGCTACTACTCTATACTAACCAAAGCAAGAGTAAATAAAGAAATGAAAACAGCTAGATTAAACTTAAGCTAACAACACCTAAGTAACTAAACTAATTTCCTTAAAATTCAACAGCTTATGCTAAAAATTGATCAACTCTTGGCTAAACCTAATCAAAGACCATAAATCTTACCTTAATAAACCTAAGAATGAAATTTAAAACCAATTTAAGGAACCAAATGGTGTCTAGCAGTACTAACTCAAGTTAGTACTGCTTGACCCAAACACCCCCCTCCCCCCCCCCCCCCCCGCAGACCCCCCCCCCACCCTCTTAAATCCTTTAAAACCATTTTAAGTTTATAAAAATGAGATTTAGTGCTTAAACAAGTAAAACCAGATATTAATAAGCTAATAATAAACCTGATTAACAAATTTAAGCTACTAAATAAGCAGAAATCATAAACCTTAAGCTAATGCTACTATTTTTTATATTTTAACTGTTTTATAACAAATAGGCGCAAACTAGGACTTTAAACTATCAAACAAGCATCATAAGCACATAACAACTATAATAAGCTCTATTAAGCAAAACTAAACAGCAATAAGCAGTTAATAAGCAGTAATAAGCTAAAATTCAAAATTAAGCTATAAAAAGGAATTTGAGAACTTACAATAGCCTTTGCGCTAAACAAGGCTTATCAAGTGCTCTTGTGAGCTATCAACAAACTCTAGTTTATCATAGATAAGCTAGTAAGGTCCTGGAAACCCTTCCATGTCTGGTTTCCCTTCCAAAATTAAGCTGAGGTAAATTTGAGGGTGGATTTGAGAATTATTAAGCTCATTTAAGCTTTAAGAGCTTAAATGAGTATTTAACTAGTCTGAGTAATGAATTAGACAGCTTATTAATAGCTTATTGAAACTTATCAAACCATATTGCATATTAAGTAAAAAAGGATTTAAACACAAGATTAAAAGTAAACTACAAATTTTATTGATGAAAACGAATTACAAAGCTTTTTAAATGAAAATTACAAGGATTAAATGACAATAAGCTAAAAATCACAATAAGCTAAAAGCTATTTCTACACTACTCCTATATTAGCTAACTAGATCCTTTTGTGAGTGAGTGAAGCCTCTTATTTATAGGCTCAAGAGGAAGGTTCCAGGTCTTCAACACGCTCCAAATGATCTCAACCTTCCATTTCATCTAATCATTGGATCTAGCTTTGTTGCCGTTGGATGAGAATATAGCACACGGATTGCCAGCATGGCAATCCCTTCATTGGCCAGTCATGTGCTTCTTTTACATTGATTTCAGCCGCAAATTCCCTTTTAGTGTGTAATTTTTGATGTCGGCGTAGAGCATTCCCTTGAGAAAGATATGTCCAAAGACAAGAAACCAATGGGGTGACGTGTTTGTGTTGAAAGGCGAGTAGTAGGGGAAGTGTACGTGTATACATGACGAAATCAAATAGCGGCCCTAATGATGAATGAACTAACAAGAATGAAGTAATACGCAATCAAAAACCTCCAACGCTAAATCCGCGCACCACCTCCAGGGTTGTACCAACGCCACTTTTTCTCCCTTGTCCCCTACCCCCCAGACAAAATGCGACGGCGCCAAGGGCAATAAGGAGGTTGGTTGATAATAATGCGCCCACTGTTAAACAAAAGCTATAAGACCTGAGATATAATTGGTATTATAGACCAGCGTTCAACTTACCTCACCACATCCTCCCAGGGCCCCATGTATACAAAAAAGTGGTAAAGTGAGTGACGCATGTCATAACCGTGGCAAAAGTTCTCACTCGAACTAGACCGTTATGAAAAGGTACCAAACAGTTTTAACACACAAAAACTGACTTAAAGCAAAATTATAACCAAAAATTCACAATTGAGATATATATGTTTGATTTATAGACTAAGTTGTGTGTAACGATGAACCCAGGGATTTGACACCCCGATGATGTACTATAGATGCCATAAACGAAGAACCCATCATGTCCGAGTTGCACTCGCTGGACCGGATTCCTGTGTATTAGGATTTTTGTCGTTTTGATCGTTTTTCCCTTTCTTATCGATCTTTACATTATCCACCTACCCATTCACAAACAACAAAATACACAAATACAAAAGATATCCTCAAGTGCACATTTTGATCATTTAATGTCCATTTTTGGCATAAAAAGGATATGTGATTTCTCACATATCAATAATCAACAAGAAGGATGCTTTATGCGGGCACGTTAATTATACATCATTGTTCATGTACTGAGGTTCTGAGGATGAAGTACCAGCCTAAGTTAAGAATGATAGTGCCGCTCTGAGTATAAGATTATAATTGCACTAATACACAAACCTTCATTTTAATCGGATAGTATCATTGTTTGATATGTTATTCTTATATTTAGTATTTGACCGCTTCTCTATCGTTATTGTTAATCATTCTTGTGATTGTTTTTTGCTTTACTTGTCATCAAAAGCCTACCTGGTAGGAGCCAGCCCGCCCCCGCCGGGCGAGGGGGGGCGGCCTGCGGCGCCAGGCCGCCAAGATCGCGGCTCCACCCGCGCGGCCGGCGTGGGCCGGCGGCCGCGGCCGGCCCTTTCCCTTAATACCTAAACTCGGTGACAGTTCTCTCAGGCTAACCCCCCTTTTATCATTAGCTTAGGTTTAAACTAATTACTAAAATACTGATAAATTAAGATATTAACGCTCTCGCTCTTAGTGATCGACACCCTACTTACCATGAAGCTACATCTTGACCGGGTACACTGCCCGTAAAGGTGATGATTTTTAGGTTGAAGTCGGCAAAATATAAATAAGTAAACTTGTATCCACATAAAACTAAACCTACACAAAAAACATCAGAGTGTATACAATGACCCTATTTAGCTTTCTACATCAGAGGGGCCCACATGATATAGATTAGGTCTTCCCAGTAGATCTTAAACATCGTTAACGATTGTATAACTGCATTTCATTTGGGTCAATTTAGGCTAGCGGTAACAAACATGATGAGACTTTGAGTCTTTATCAAGATTTTTTAGCTTTTATGTTACTCTACATCGTGTGTTCCCCCATGTTGTGTCTTCAGTTTAAGCACACGCAGACCACAGGAACAAATGTGGTCCATTTATGAAGAAAACTGTCATGAATTTGGGTTCAGTACCAACTGATGTGGCAAAGGAACCTTTACTTCTATTTATGCTGAAAAATTTTTCAAGCCTCTATAATAGGAGCAACATTAATTGGTCACCCCTAATATTATAGATTCTATGTTACTTCGCTTGCCAGAGTAATGTGATCTCGAGATTTAAAAAATTTTTGAGCAGTATATAAAGATTTTGAAAAAAAGGATTTTACAAATCAAAATACTCTGTGACCACTTGTTGGAACACCCTTGATTGTAGATAACAATTTATTAACGTTTAAACCTAAATCACAATCCAAGGCAACAAGTGTGTTATTTTAAGACAAAAATATACAAATACGTAACAGTTAAAAAAAACAGAATAATTATTTATCAACTTAAAAGGTTCTTATTAGAATGAAATAAAGAATCATAGACAACTACGTTCATGAATAGCAAAGTACGATTGAATGGAAATTTGGTGTATCACCTATCTAACCTCTCTCAACGAACAACAAACAGAAAGGGGGGCAACACTAGGTAGGAGGTAGGAAAGAGAGAGATGTTAGATAAGGTGAAGAATCAGCCACGATTTCTCATCAACTACTTGCTATTTCAATAAGTAAATAATGTGTATGTCATTGATTCTTTATTCATTCTAATAAGAATTTCTACGTTGAAAAGTACATATTCTGTCATATTGGTTAACTTGTCTTAACGTATTTAGGGTTTATTATTTGTTAAAAAACACACTTTGTTGCCTTGGAATGTGATTAAAGTTAGAGAACCTAATAAATTGTTATCAATTCAAAGGCGCTATCAACAAGTAAGGTTTCACTGCAGGAGATATTTTTGATATTGCTAAAACCTTTATTACAAAAGTCATGTATAACATAGCTCAAAAGATAATTAAAATCAGATCCCAATATGTGGTCAACAGAAGTAACATAGACTCTGGGGGGGGGGGGGGGGGGGGGGGATGGGGGGGGGAGGGGGGGGAATTAGGGGGTTGAGCCAATTAATGTGCCTCCTATTCTAGAAGTTGGAAATTTCATAAATTAGAAGAAAAAGTTCCTTTACCACATAGTTGGTATTGAAGCCCAATTCAGAAAGTTTCTTCTAAATGGACCATTTGTTCTTGTGGTTGCTGGTGTGCGTAAACCTGAAGCACAATAGACAGATGTAGAACGAAAAGCTGAAAATCTTGATCAAAGACTCAAAAGTCTCAGCATGTTTGTCCTACCAAATAACCAAATGAAATGCAGTTATAAATCGTCTAACTGTTAAATCTACCTGGGAAGACCTAATACTATATCATGAGGGCCCCTCTGATGTGAAAGCAAATAGGGTCATGGAAAACACCCGAGATGTCTGTTTTTGTGTAGGTGTTATTTTATGTATCAAGTTTTACTATTTATATTTTTCCGACTTAACCTAAAAACAACACTTTAACACGGGCCAGTGAACCGGTCCAAGAAGTAGCTTGCATTGGTAAGTAGGGGTGTCCGATCACTAAGAAGCGAGAGCATTAATATCTTAATTTATCATTATTTTAGTAATAAGTTTATAAACCTAAGCTAAGCTTAAAAGGGGGGGTTAAGCCTGAGAGACTGTCTCCTAGTTTTAGGTACTAAGCTAAGGTTTTGATGACACATGAAGTAAAGCAATAAACACACAGAGCAAGAAGATTAACAAACTATAGTAGAACTGGGTCCAAATACTAATATAAGGAAAACATATACAACCATGCACAATCCGATATAAATGCCAGGTTTGTGTATTAGGTGCAATGATAATCTTAATCTCGAATCGGTGCATATCATTCTCTTAAGACATCAGGCGGTACTTCATCCTAAGACCTAACATGAATCAATCCTTTCATAGATTAACCAAGTGTGGGCCCGTCATAAAGTGCATCCTTCTTGTGTGATTATTGATATGTGGAAAAATCACATATCCTTTATATCCAGAAAATGGCCCTTTAAATGATCAAAAATTGTGCAAAAATATGCTTGTATTTGTTGTATTTTGTTGTTTGTGAATGTGGTAATGGTACGAGATACATGTAACAAGATCATAAGAAAACGATCTAAAACGGGACAAACACAAACACATGAACGGATGAGTAGCACAAGAGTCAGGAAGTTTTCTAGTAAATCTTCAACAAAGTTCAACCTGGTCAACCCATGGTCAACTTACAAAGACAAAAAACCCTCAAAATATCTCCAAATGAGCCTTAATGTTTAAAACCAATTTCAAACAGAAAGACCTAAAATGATAACAAACCGTTATCCTTTAGTTAACTAACGGTCAATATCTCTTTTTTATAACAAAGTTCCCTAAATCCATTTTCACCGAGCCCAAATAATAAACCTGTGGCCCATTTCTTTTTTTATACGCTAAGCCCAGGTCAAATAAGACACCCAATAAACTCAGGATTCAAACCTCAAATGAATTAACATATGGGGGGCGGGAAATACATTTTTTATAACTAAAGTTCGCCCGTCTCCACCTATTTTACCCGTTTCTTATTTTTAAACTTAATATAAGAAAATGCAATTAACCATCCTTCGTATAATCCAATCAAGTGCCTCAAAGATTCTAAGTACCAAGTACCATCTCATGCAACAAAGAAACGTCTACCCTTGGTTTTGATAGGACAACTCTCTCAAGGGAATGACACGCGGACTCAAAACTAACACACTAAAACAAGTGAATATTATTTTCGTCTGAAATCAATAGTAAAAAGAGGCACAGGACTGGCCAATGAAGGTATTGTCATGCTGGCAAACCCAGTGCTATATTCTTCAACCAAGCGGTCACAAAGCTTGATCCAATGATTAGATTGGAAATGGAATGTTGAGATCATTTAGAGCGTAGTGTTGAAGACGCTGGAACACTTCCGGTACATCAAAATAAAAAAGGGCTTGCACTTAATTGCACAAAAATCATATAAGATTAGCTAATATAGGATAAGTGTAGAAACTAGACGTTTTAAAAGCTTATTGTAGTTTTTTTAGCTTAGAGTTCATATAATCCTGATAATTTTTCATATTAAAAAGCCTATGTAATTTCGTTATAATCAATAAAAATTGCAATATTAACTTTTAAATCTGTGTGTTTAAATAAAAGATTTTGTTATACTTAATATCGAGCAATAAGTGTCTTTGCTAAAGTTCAATGGCTCATTAAATAAGCTATCTGTAATTCACTTACTCGACTAGATATTGAAAAAACTCATATTAAGCTCATAAGCTTTAAATGAGCATAATGAATCTCAATCCACCCTCAATTTACTCTCAGGCTAAATTTTGGAAGTGATAAACCATACAAGGAAGTGGTTTTCTCAGGACCTTACTAGCATTAATCTAGAACAGGCTAAGCTTGTTGATATCTCACAAGAGGAGCGCTTGAAAACCATGTTTAGAGCACAGTGCTTATTGTAGTTCTCAAATTCCTTTTTATAAGCATAATTTTGTGAATTTTAGCTTTTACTAGTCTTATAACTGATTATTTGCTGTATAGAGTTTTCTTAATAAGCTAAGTTATAGTTGTTATTTTGCATATGGAGAATGTTAGAGTAGATTTATAAAAGTCCCCAGTTTTGCGCCTATTTGTTGTAATAAAACAGTTAGAAAAATAATAGAAAAATTGTAGCAATATCTTAAGAGGTTTATGGATATCGGCTTATTTAGAATCTTAAATTTTGTTTAATGCAGTTATTCATATAAGCTAATTAATATCTGGTTTTTACTGTTTATACAGCACTAAATTACATTTTAATTATAAACTAAAAATGGTTTAAAAAGGATTAAAGGTTGTGTGTTTGGGTCAAAGTAATACATAAACTTAAGTTAGTAACTGCTATGACACCATTTGGTGTCCTTAATTAGGTTTTAATATTTCATTTCTTAGGTTATTAAGGGTAATATTTATGTGGTTGATTAGGTTTAGCCATATTGATCAATTTTTCAGCATAAGCTGTTGAATTTTAAGGAAATTATTGTTATGTGTACTTAGGTGTTGTTAGCTTATGTTTAATCTATCTTTTTTCTTTTCTTTATGTTACCACTTGCTTTGTGTTAGTATAGAGTTATAACACGTAAACTCAAGCCTGCATTTAGTGTGCAAATTAAGTTATTGGTCATGCTAAGTGCAAACTGCATCATGCATACAAAAGGCCAATAGGAGGCGCATTTGTCAATCTTTAAAGTTCAAAGACATTTTAATTAGTTGTTAAGTTCTTCAAGCATTTTTAGTATACTAGTATATTTTAGGCGTAATCTTCATTTGTTTGCACTATTTTTATTCTAAAAAAGCTTTTTTAAATGTAGTAATATGTTTATTAGCATACAAATTAGCAAATTTTGTCTTTTTGTCAAAAAAAAAACCAAAAGTAAACTTCCGCAATTTTATTGAGTAAAGTAAGCTGTATTCAAATATCTTTTTTTTTATGTCTTATCCTTTGGTCCATTATCGTTGTTTTCAAAATAGTTTATAAAGAAGGCCTTTTCAAGAAGCTTAGAGTGGTCATAGAGTTTAAGTAGTTGTGGTAGGGCTACTAAAGCCATAAAGGATCCAATAGCTTATCGTGCGAAAGTAACGCTTAAAAGTTTCCTACCTCCAGGGACTGTTTGGGTTAGCCGATTAATACCAAATGTTATTTTATTTTGTGATTTTTTTAAGCATATTTTAACACATTAAAGTATTGTTTAAGTTACAGTAATAAACTACTCTAAATAAAATCAAAAACCTAATAAATGACGCAAACTGAACGAACCTCAAACCTCGAAAAAAACGCAAAACCTATCCAAACCCACCACCACAACCCTATCCTAAGATACGCAATAATAATCCATTAAGCTATTAATCGTCTTCTAAAGTTAAAATTTTAAAATGTCCTTATTGATGTGTGTTTGCTTTAACAAATATCAATAGGATAGTAAGGTTTAAATTATAGTGTGCTTATATACATAAGGATCATTGATAGAGTTCTGGTTATTATAATCACAAAAAGGTGCCATAAGGTCTGGATTGTGGCAACTAGTATTCTCATTAAGTGCTTAATTGTGAAAATTCCACATATGCATGATGCTTTTTGTTCTATATTTTTAGATAAAAATCTTAGAAAGGTTAGTTTTAAAGTTAGTTTAGAAAGCTTATTCTTATAGCTTATCTAGTATTCTAGCTTATTTTAGTTATTTGTGTTAAAAGTAAAAAAAATGGTTTAAGTGTTTCTGTCCTTAATTTTTACGGTTACTGATTAAGGTACATAGCTTAATATTAGTGATTTAGAAAAAAAGTTGTTTTCATAAAAAAATAGCTAATTATAAGCTGTTTTTACAAACTTGAAATATTTTGCCTTGTATTATTTTTGCAAAAATACACAAACGAAAGGGTAAACCAATGAATGTCGGGGGTGAGCTCAGGTCCGAACCCCCGACCATCAACCAGTTTTTCCCCCCCTTTTAATAAGCTTCATAAACGGAACACAGAAAAGCGCATCACAAAATAACCTCTTCACAACGAGTGCCCCTTATGACTTTTACTAGTCCAACTTTGTACAAAGAATCAAACCTTTTAAACCACTTTTTTAAGCTTTATATATAATAGCACTTCGAGTGCATATTCTTGAATTTCTTCGGCTCTTATTTAGTTAGCTATTATCTTGTAGGATTTGTCTCATTTTTTTCCTGACAGTACTGCTTTACATAAGATCTATTTTAGAAATTGTAATTAGGGCCTTTTTACCCTAAGAGTTTGATTTTAAAGATTCGTGAAGTTAAATTTTTTAGTTAAGACAAACTGTTAAAGAAAAATCATACAAAAATAGAAAATAGAATCAAAAAAAATATAATTTTCAATTTTTTTTAAAAATTATCATATTTAATCATATCTAGGGCCTTAGGTATTGAAATTTGTTTCCGTAGGGTTAAAATTTTGAAAATTCACTTTTTAAAGAACGTGATTCGATCCCCGATCTCGGTTTTCTCTTCGTTTTTAAAGAGCTTGAGCGATCACTTCCCCGGTTTAGAATTTTCCCTTAGCTTTTAACTTTTAAAAAAAATAGTGTCATCTAGGATTAGAAAAAGTTAGCAAAAACATTAAACGTGATTCATATTAGTATTATTCTTATTTGTCACGTTTTTCTTTATCTTTTCCGTTATTTAAAATTTAATTTATGTGCTTAGTCATTAATTTTTTCTTTGCATTGTTTATAATTGTATTTAATTGTAGATTTAGAAAAATAATCCAAAAATATTTTGAACCAATTCATAAGTCTTTGGAAAACGACCCGGTAATCACTTACCTAGGATAAACACGTGTAGTATTTTAGTTAAACGTGTAGTATTTTTGTAAGATTTTTCCTACTACCTTTGTCCTCAAGGGTAGTTTTGGAATTTTCTATACTTTGGGTATTATTACGTATTATAAAACTATTACAATCAATTTTTGGCGCCGCTGCCGGGGATTTGTGATTAAGATTCCTTCGTTTGCATTTGTCGGTCGTGATTTGGAGAGCCTTTCGTCTACGAAAGTTACGCTTTTGAAAAAAATCAAAAATACAAAAAAATTATAAAATATAAAAAAGTAAAAAATATTTTTCTTTTCTTTTTAGTATATATAGAAGTTAAATAAATACAAAAATACAAAAATATTTGCTCTTCCAGATTTTTTGATTTTTATTTTGTTCTCTTAATTACTAAAATACACATCAATTTAATTCTCTTACTAGAGAATTTGTGAATATTCCATCAATAAGTTCCCGAACTTAAGATTCAAAAATTTACCGTCTTGTGTCACTTACGAAAAAAGCGCACCTCTTTTGTGATATAAGCTATTAGGAGGGTTGTTCCACGAAACTACAACCCGAAGGGATAAACGTTTTTAAGGAGATTCGCTCCCACTACGTCCCCAGTTTGTAAATTTTACTTAAGGTAGTTACCCTAAGTTTGTTGATTATTCGGTAAACAAAAATATTTTATTTTCTCATTTCTTTTATCATTTTTGTTTGCTTAGTGCATGCGCACTAGAAATTCCAATTTTTCAAATAATTCGAACGTAACCATTCCGAGACGTCGAAATAGGGGACGTGCTCCAAACATAGTCGAACTCGAGCTTCGTACTATCCTTGAAGTTCCACCAATGGCAGAACGAACAATGGAAGAGCTACTCCGTGCACCCACGGAAGGGTATGGAGAAGCTATCGTTTTACCAGAAATTAATGCGGATCATTTTGAGATTAAAACGAATTTGTTACAACTAGTTCAAGCTAGCCCGTTTCACGTTTATAAAAGGGAAAATCCCCACGCTCATATTAATAGTTTCAAAAGGATTACCTCGACTTTACGATTTAGAGATGTACCAAATGATGTTATTAAGCT
>BQNB010118414.1:0-20996 GCA_026074375.1 Tanacetum coccineum | reverse complement strand
GCATATTTGTTTGTTTTTCTGCATTGTTTTTCTTTTTTGTTATTGTTCTGGTCGAATAACCGATACGACTTATTCAGTAAATTGAATACGACATATCTCCCTTTTGTAACCAATACAGCGTATTCTGTTCAACAGATCAATACGGCGTATTCAGTTAATTGAATACGGCGTACCGATCATCTATTACAGCAGCAGATTGTATTTTTCGTATTCCGTTCTCGTTTATAGTTTTCTGTGTTTTCTTTCTTCCGAGCCTATGCTACTGATTGTTTATCCTATGTTTCAGGAAGTGCATGACCAGGAGTTCGACCAAGAAGTTCTTTACACCTTACAAAGAACCAGAATGAGTATTACATTCAACAAGGAAGCTTTTCAAGACAACGAGTCTTGATTATTCGAGTTCATCGGAATTCGATTTATTTTTTATCTCGAGGATCAGTGTGAAGAAGAAGTTACAAAAGAAATAGGGGAACCATCTTTGGAGGAATACATGACTAAGACCTGAAAAGATTACGGATCGGGTATTGCTAGGCCTGAGATTGATGAAAATGCTCACTTTGAGTTGAAGGGTCAATTTCTCAAGGAATTGCATGATAATACTTTTAATGGGTCAGATAATGAAGATGCTAATGAACAGATTGAGAAGGTTCTTGAGATTGTTGACCTATTTCATATACCTGATGTGACTCAAGATCAAATAATGTGTCGAGTTTTCCCTACGTCGCTTACTGAAGCTGCAAGTCGATGGATAAGGAATCAACCAGCTAGTTCAATTGATACTTGGGAAACTCTTAAGAAGAATTTTTTGAGCAAATACTGTGCACCTGCCTGAACTGCTAAAAAGATAGAGGGAATCAATAACTTTAAACAAGAGCCTGACGAGACTCCTTACCAAGCTTGGGAGCAATTTAAGGAACTATTATTGAGATGCCCTCAACATTACTTGACGGATATGCAGGAAGTGATCTTGTTCTACAAAGGATTGGATGTACCTACTAGACAAATTCTTGATTCCAAGGGTACCATACCATCTATGAAGGTTGCTGATGCTAAGAAAGCCATCCAACATATGGCTAATCATTTACAAAATGGCACAATAGAACGTATACTAGGACTAAAAGTACTGAAACTTCTGATGGATTAGCTGCTATTCAAGCTCAACTGAACAACCTTGGAAGAGAAATTAAGAAGGTGAATGAAAAAGTTTATGCTGCTCAAGTTGGATGCTAATCATGTAGTGGACTGCACTACATTAAGGATTGTCCATTGAAGAGAGATGGAAAAACACTTGAAGAAGCATACTACACTTAATTTGTTAGCCTTAAAATATGTCGGCTAATACAGAATTACATTAGTATAAATAGGTAAGACTTACAGGGACCTAAAATGTCTAGTTATGATAGTTTAGAGAGTCAAGACCTATATATATCCCCTCCATACTTCTATGGAGGGGTGAGGATTCATTTTACTTGTAATAAGGTGTGTGTGTTTCTCTCTCCAAAATACATACATCTTTCCTTTCTCTCACTAAATAATATGGCTAAACATTTGTTCTATCCTCCTCGACCTCCGGATCATGTCTCTTGTTATGTGAATCTTTATGGGTAACAAGTGGTATCAGAGCTGCAGGGGTGTGTCGTATCATTTGTTTGTTGTTACTATTCATCTCGTACTGTTCATGTTATGTTACTGTTCATGTCACTGTTCGGTTACTGCTCATTCGTTTTTTTTTGTGAAAAAGTCAAGAACAGGTTGTTTATTGTTGTTGTTATAAGTTCTCTCATATCTGGTTCAATTTTTTTTGTGCTTAAAAGACAATAGATCTGGGTATATGATTTTCTTGGTAGCGTTTTGACCAAAAAGTCAAAACCAGATCCCGTTTTTTTTAAGAAAAAGTACAATAATACAAAATTTTGTTGGTTGTGTTTTGAGCTGGAGACAAGTTGGTTGCGTTTTGGGCTGGAGACAAGTTCGCTGCGTTTTGCCTCTCATTGCGATTTGGTGTTGCGTTTTGATCATTGAAGACCAATTATCATGAATATACAAACAAAACGCTGCCCAAATCTAATCTTTATTGCGTTTTGTCTATCAAGACGGGTTGCGTTTTGCCCACCAAGACAGATTGCGTTTTGCCTTGGTTGCGTTTTGTGATTCTTGCGTTTTGTTAAACCAAGAACAAAACCGAGTCAACTCGGTATTTACCGAGTTGACCCGGTCAACTCAAATGAGTCGCATCATATCTCAAGACAAACCAACAGAAAAGGATGAAGACAGAAAAACTCAACTCACAAATCCAACATAAACCACATCATAACACCTTCACAGCCTCAACATCATTACACAAATCCAACAATCTAATCCAACAATCCTATCGTCACATTATCAAAAACTCCAATCCATCTCATTCAACTTCATTGTCTCGAAACAAAAAAACAAATAACAAATATCTCAGGTTCATCATTTGTGTGTTTCAATAAATTCAAGACCATAAAAAGATTTATCACATAAACGAATCTTCCTCATTGGTCTTACACATGTAGAAGAACAAGTCTTCTCATTTATTTTTTTTGAACTGAAAGCAAGAGATATAACAAGCTTGTTACTCTCTTCCTTTGATTCGTTATGAACAACCCAAAATAAAAGGAAACCTACCCGAGACCTCTTTTGTGAGATCTAGTCATCGTCATTCTACTGATTTGAAGCTCGGTTATGACATGATTTATGGGTTGCTATGCCTAAGATAATGATCGATATGGTTCATTTTGTTTTTTTTAAAGATGAGATGTGTGGTTGACGATTTGGGTTAATAGCAAATCAAAAAGAAAAAAAGATCTCATCTTTGTTTCTTTTGGCTTCGAATGATGGAAGAGATGGGAGAAGGATACATTATTGTTGACTGCGTTTTTGTAGTTTACAATTAGGGTTTGATATGACCTAATTATAAGGGGTTATATTTAGTTGGATGGATTCGGGCCTTAACCGAATATCCCTTGCTGGTTTAGAGGCCGGGTAATGCTCCAAGTATTTGGGCTTGTGTTATAATTAAATGTTGGGCCTGATATAAACTAGTGATGGATTGGGCCGGATATATATATTAAATCAAGACATTGGCTGAGCTATTTTGGCCTTATATTTGTGGATTGAGCTGGGAATAAAATGCTATCACGACAAGTTTAGACTAGACGATGTTTAACCGTTGACGACAATTTAAAATAACATTTGTCCTAGTTTAACGACAATTGAACAACAACAACAACACAACAAACATGATACATTACACTAAAAATGATCCGAATAAGATTCACTAAAACGTCAAAACGGCTAAAGATTTGGATTCAAATGTCAAGTGATCACGAAGTTTATTTGGTATCCCTTATTTGAGATTGAAGTGGGTTTCACGAAGGCGTCTACTTATTTCATCATCGAGACTTCCTTCTATTTTCTACCCCTTTTCTTCAAACCCAATCTATCGATTGATGACTTGCTTGAACGTATACAGTTATGATTGAGACTTGAATTATCTAGTTACCAGAAGTCAAGGGGCGGTTGGGTGAAGACCTGGATAACTATCACTTAAAGGAGTTACATTGTAGTACTCAGTGTCACACGCAGAAGCCGATGTGGATAATTTCAAGAGGTGATGTACTAATTATACTTTTGATGTTGGGTATATGGTACTTAGAGGCTTTCCTCTGCACCGTTCTTCAATCTACAACAGTGCAAGCTTAAGTAACAAATTTGGGGGATTCTACTTCATTTTCAAGTTTGGTATATCGGGTTTACTTCACCAAGTGGTCACAGCAATAGCCGACAGAATACGAGGTTGGTAAGTTTGCCATAGAGTAAAAGGTTGAGATATGATCAGCAATTCTCACGGGATATTTAAAGCTACTGAATGTCAATGATACTTCACAGTCTCAGCAAAATCTTTCAAAGTTCTTCAATGTCTTTCATAACTTTTTAAGATTGTTGCTTATGACAAGAACTTCTCGTGTATATGGTCGTACACGTCAATGATGCTTCCGAGAGTTCGAAACCATCATGGGGGAATACGTGTACTTTGATACTTTGATGTTATCAGGTCAACTTCCAAGGGGAAGTAGTTTATACTACTTCACTCAGTATGGTTTGTGAAGTATTCTGCATGCGTGAGAAGTATTGTTGCTGATCTCTTGCATGTTCCCCCAAACAGATATTCACCAAGACCAAATGTCATGATACAGTATAGAAGCAGTATTAGTTGGTGTGGTTGACTGTTTCTTCTACAAAATTCCGTTGTGCACTTTAAATGTCAATGTTAGAAGATCGTTCAAGCTACATCAACGTTTCAGAATCTGCTCAAGATACGGATGTTGGTTTGGGGGGAAGCTGATTCAGAAACTTTGCCAAAAAGAAGTCCATGAAGAAAGCTTTTAAAGACATGATGCATGAATTGGGGGGAAGTTAATCCAACTCATGCATACTACAATGGTTCCAGAACAAGTCAAGACAAAGAAGATCCAAGCTGGAGTACAAGTATCAAGACTAGAAGACAAAGACGTCATCTTCAGCATTGGAAGCGCCTTGGATGTCATTTTATTTTGTTGTGTTTGTACTTGTTAGGAACATTGTAAGTAATTCTGTATGCCCACATATTGGGGGAAGATTGTTAGCCTTAAAATATGTCGGCTAATACAGAATTACATTAGTATAAATAGGTAAGACTCACAGGGACCTAAAATGTCTAGTTATGATAGTTTAGAGAGTCAAGACCTATATATATCCCCTCCATACTTCCATGGATGGGTGAGGATTCATTTTACTTGTAATAAGGTGTGTGTGTTTCTCTCTCTAGAATACACACATCTTTCCTTTCTCTTACTAAATAATATGGCTAAACATTTGTTCTATCCTCCTCGACCTCCGGATCATGTCTCTTGTTATGTAAATCTTTATGGGTAACACAATTTATAAATACCAAACCCTAAAAACAAATTTCAGTATGCAAAAAAATATACCGAAGACTAAGAAGAAGGCATTAACCACCAGGTTTGATTTTTAGAAGAGAAGAGAAGCCACGAAGGTCTCACAACATAACTCAATCCACAGGAAACCCTTGTAATTTCTATACTTTAAATAGGCGTTCGGTTTTTGGTATCGTTCATTATTGTTTAGTTTACCTTAATCGTTCATCTATGACATTTGTATAGTTACAATGGCTATTGGCTAATACCTTTAGGTATTAGCCATGTTTATAATATTTTAACGTTTGGTTTATGTTTATTTCGATTGCATGCTTATTCGTTGTGTGTTGTTTTATGTTTATCAATTTATACTCGTTTACGTGCTTAAGTATGCGACCTATCATTCAACTGGATCTAGGATTACAAATAGAGTGTTAGCTAAATGCCGGGATAGCACTCTATATCTGCAATTTATATATCTAGAGTAATAGGATAACAAATATTGACCTATTTTTGCCTTTAGTTTAGTGAACAAGTTAGACTAACAGGTGACCTAGGATCAACAAATAACAATTTGATTCCTTAGGTAAAGATCTGGATAGTGGACTACTAGTATATAAAGAGTCGCTAAGTAGTAAGTTAGTAAAGTCTCGATGAGCAAGGATTTGATAAGATCACCATTATTGTATCTTAAGATATATTATAATCAACCATGAATACTTTATGCGGATGTGGTTAATTGTGACAGAATTGCCAGATCTAGGTTTTAAGAAGAAGTACCGCCTAAATCTAGGAATGATATATCAACAATGAGATAAGACAATCATTGCACTTATAAACTAAAATTTGTGTTTCATTAGATTAAATATGGTTAATACATTTTTCATACATTAGGCTTGACCGCTTCTCTATCTTCTAATTGTCAACCTGTGTGTGTTAATTGCCCAATCTCAGTCTAGGTAAACCAAAACTCGTGCCAGTCTCTCAGGCTGAAAACCCTCCTTTTTTCGTTAGTTTAGGTTTAACTTAGGTATAACATAGAATAAGTTAGGACTAACTTGGTTAACTAAAATAATAGACAGAGCCGTCCCATTATCTTTGATGGCCCTAGGCAATAACAACGAAGAGGTCCTACTACACTTGTAAAATAAAAAGAAGTTGCATATATAATTGATTACATTGCTCATATATGTTTAATATTATACGTATTTATATTAAAAATTAATAAAAAATGTTCGCCTTCGGCCACTTTACAAGTGGTAGCCCTGAGCGACTGCACATCTTGCACACCCCTCCGAGACCCCTCTGCTGATAGATTTAAGTATTAACACTTGCTCTTAGTGATCGACACCCTACTTACCAACGAACTTACAACTGATCGGGTACACTACCTGTTAGTGTTTGTTAATACATAAAGTCGGCAAAATATAAATAATAAAACTTGAATATAAATTACCTACGCACAACGACACATCAAGTCTCAATACCAAGCTCTCCAATATTCTAACTTGTTATCTCCACCTTCATCACCATAAAATTCACATAGAAACCGAATAGTGAATGGACTCAATGAGCTTCATCACTTGTCTAATCTCATTGACATCAACTTTCAACATGAAATAAATGCTTCTACTCAAACACCTCCATCTCGATCTCCACCTTTGATTCATCTCGCTACTCTAGACCAAGTGAACTTTCACTTGAAATTTTGTCATTGTTGCATGTACACCCTTACTATCTTTAATGTGTTGAGAGATGACCTCAATAGGATTAAGTCCATCATCATTTGTCCTCCTATACCTTGAGCTCATGCATCACCAAATAATGTCTCACCACCTTCCTCTCTACCACCTCGCCAAAATTAAACATTTTCATATGTTTAATTTATCTAAATAAATGACAACCTATTTTTTACTTACGGCATCTCCTAGACATCAAAAATCATCTAGTCTAGCTCTAGTTTAAAATGTCTCTCTATGTTATATTTTTATATTTAGTCTTGTAACATTCATACCTTTCAAGTATGAATTTTCTTTAATATGAATTAATGACTTTATTTTAGATGGGTGATTAGTGTATTCTTATATATTGGCTATTAATTTTTCTCTAGTATCCATAAATATTTGTCATCATGTTGCTACAAGATGGAATATATATTGCTATTGCCTCTCTTAAATCGCTTTTGCTAGCATGTGGCCTAGCTCGTTCCCTTGGCGCACCAAATGAGGGGACGTATAATCAAGGGGGGAGCATTAGAATCTATTGATTTCTTTCTATTCTCAGCTTGACGTTCTTCCTCTTTTATTCGACTTAAAGGGGGAGATATGGATTAAAATTCATTAATACTGGATAAAATATACTTTTGTTTAGTAAAATATTGTGTTTATTTTTTGTCATCAATAAAAAGAGAGAGATTGTTAATACAATTTATGTCTATAAAGTTAATTTATATTTATTTGTACTCTCTACGTTTGTAGTTGACTACAAAATGTAAAAACACGTCTAAGATAAAATAATCGTTTACACGTTATTATCTTAAATTTCCCATTCGACGTAAAATCACCTTAAGGTATGTATAAACAATTCATTAAACTGTTAAATGATCAAGTAAAATAATTCCTCTTAAACATTACAATTTCTATAAAAGTTTTTTTTACAATAAATAAAATTATTCATAATATTTTTATTTATTAAATATGTTTTATTTTATTATAAAATTCAAATCTGCGTCTTCCCCAAATATGGAAGCTAATACACAGGTTAAACTTTTCTCATAAAGACAAATCATGAGGAACGTCTACTTAGGGGTGGCCCCCAGATATATCTAGGACCGCCTCCAGGAGACGTTAACATTTCTTGGTAATAAATACTGCGTTATTCCTTGCAGTTTTTTAGATCTCTTTGCACAGATTTTTCAGATCTCTTTCTCTCACTAAAATCCTCTTTCTCTCTCTAAAATTCTTGATCACAAACTAAGTTTAATCTTGTTTCAAGTGATCTAATTTCATCCTCTTCTTCCTTCTATCAAGTGCAAGAGAAGAACACTCGTATTCGCCAAGAAATGAAGTGTTATAGATTAGTTATTTTCTTTTATCTTCTTCTATATCCAAACCACTATTTTCTTGATCTTATATGATAGATTGTGTAAATCCGGATAGTGTATAATTCCAGAAGTGTTGATTGTGTGTCGGTTAGTATTTTAGTCATCAAAATACATTAGTGAAGTGGTAGATTGGTTCTAGCTAAGATTAGGAATCGACATTTAGCTTAGTGTCGAAAAACAAGATAAGCGATGTGTAAACGGCTTTCTCCGTCTAAAGGGAGCTTCTTGACATAATGAAATCTTAAGTCGGATACTTGGGGAGTGAAGTAGGGCATATGATCATGAAGTATTTCTTTCATTTGAAATTTAGACAAGTCTCTAAAGCGTTCATGTAGTAGAGCTTGGAAAGCAGTGTGAACAACTTCTTTGACAACCTCATTGACGTATTTGTCGATCTTATAATACATATCATGATTCTCCAGATTGTAAACCCTGGATGCAAGAGCTTTAGTTGTTTGTCTTGGATCTTGTATTTATGCTCAAAGTCAGCCCTTATCTTTTCCGGTGTAGAGACTCGAGTAGCTAAATCAGGATATGTTGTGCTTTGTGTTGGTGGAGGTGGTAGTGGAAGTGTTGTTGTTGTTGTAGTTGTAGTTGCAATGACTGGTTCTTGAAGAGGAGGTGATACTGGTTTGGGAGGTAAGAGATCGATGATGGGAGTGAACAGTGGAGGACCAGATGAAGAAGCTTGATGAATGAGAACAGTGACCATGGATTCAACTTTAGTTTCCACATTGGATTTTCCATGTTTTTCTTCCATTTATTTGTCATTAAGGAATTGATCACCAAGGGTAAAAGTATCCTTAAGATTCTTCATTGATGAAAGAGTCTCGGATGAGTTTGGTGGATTCTCTATGTGGACATGTTCCTAAGTTGTAAGCTTTAAGCTTTCATGTACTTTAGGATAAACCGTAGCAATGAAGTCTTCGTGCATAGATTCAGGGTTTGGTCTAGCCTGAGCCACATGACTTTGTGTAGGGGTTGATCCAGCCTGGTCTTCTTTCATGCTCTAGTGGAGGTCAAGACTCATGTGTTTTACCAGGGTCTGATCCAGCCTGGCCTTTATAAAGTTCAATAGTTCTTTCATCTAGAGCCAGTATGTTTGATACTTCCCCACCTTGTTCTTCTTTAACGTTAAGAATCTCAGTATCCTTCGCATTCTTAGTTTGTTCCATATGAGCAACATCTTCAGCATCATTGGTAGAATCTGTAGGAGACAAAGTATCATGGACCACATTTGCGGATGTATCATCTTGAGGTTCCGTTGTGGGTCCAGTAGATGCATTGATGACATCACATAACGTCACATTTATACCATCATTTATCCTAAGTAATTTGCCCATTTGCTTTAATTATTGCGAGAGTTTGTACTTATTTGCTTTAAAAGTGATATTTGCAGTAATTAAGGAGTGATTTGTGAAGACATGCTAGAAGGTGCATATTTTGGAGCTAAAATGATGATATTTGAAGATTGTTGATTTTTGTTCAATACGTCGTATCCAAAAAAGAGATACGGCGTATCAGCGCCTGAACTTCAAAAGAAAACGCGCAAGACCAATTCCCAATACGGCGTATCACTCTTCTACCATACGCCGTATCCAGCCTGGATAAACATTTAAAGATACAGAGATAAATATGTTTTAGGAATCAATATTTGATTGATTATAAACGTAAAGCGCACTCCAAGGAAAACAACCCTTGTCGTATTGACCTTAGTGAATACGGTGTATCCAGTCTTTTCCAGGCACTATAAATAGAAGACTCAAAAACGAGTTTTCAGCGTGCAAAATCATATTCTTTATACCATACTCATAAAAGATGATTTTTTGAAGAGAAGAAGAGCAACCAAGGTCAAGAATCAAACCTAATTCCATAGAAGACACAGTGTAATTCTTATACTCTTGTAATCATTTAATTTTTTGTATCGTTTGGTAAAACATTTAGTTTACTATGGTTAATTGATCACATCTGTATAATTATAATGGTTATGGGCTAATACACTCAGGTATTAGTCATCTTAATGAAGATTCAATGTTTGGTTTGTTTTAACTCGATTTCTTAATTTATCATTGAAGTTTAATTATGTTTATCACCTAATACTTGTCTACGTGTTTGAATATGCGACCTATCATTCAACTGGGTCTAGCGATACCTAACAAGTAATCTAGATACTCTCTCCATATCGTAATCTATATAACTGGACCAATAGGATCACAAATAATGTTCTGTCTTTGCCTTTAAATTATAAGCTTAGTTGGACCGGCAGGTGACCCATATGCTTCAGCAAACATGTTCTTAATTAATTGGTAAAGATTTGAACAATGACCTACCAGTATATAAAATACCATCAAACAGTAAGTGGGTAAAGTCCTGATAGACTAGGGTTTAACAATATCATCATTGCTTTAATCCTTAGATAGATTATAATTAAACTAATGGATGCTTTATGCGGATGCGTTAATTGTGATAGGATTCACTGTGTATAGGTCTTAGGATGATGTCCCGCCTAAGTCTTAAGAATGATATGCCGCTTCGAGATAAGTAATCATTGCACTAAGCAAACAAACCAGCATTTAATCGGATTTAATATGGCTAATACAGTTTTGTATCATTTGGCTTGTACCACACTTTTATCTTTTGATTGTTTTCTTGCATGTTTATTGTGTATTGAATTGATTGTTGTCACCACCAAACCTATGCCAGTCTCTCAGGCTGAAAACCCCCCATATCATTAGAAAACATATATAGCATAGGTTTAACCAGTAATTAGAATTAACAAGTAGTTAGGATAATTAAAATACTGATAGAATATAAGCTTGCGACCTCACTCTTAGTGTTTGACACTCTACTTACTACGAAACTCCACCTGATCGGGTACACTGCCCGTTAAAGTGTTGTTTTAGGATAAGTCAGCTAAATATAAATTTAAAACTTGTTAATCAATAAATTGACCCTACACGACAACACATCAAGTTTTTGACGCCGTTGTTGGGGAGTGAAAAAGATAACCTTTAATTTTATTAGTATTTTAACGTAGACGCCTGGGGGGGGGGGGCCGCGAGCTCTTACCATAAATAATTTAATTAGCATAAAATAATTAATTTAATCAGCTGTAACATTTAAAATTTTGTTGTATTTAATTGCATTGTGTGTTTAAATTGTTTGTTTTCTTGCATTATTTAATTGTTTTCCAAAGTCTTCTGTTCTGGTTGATCATCTGATATGGCGTATCCACCAGTTGGATACGACGTATCAAACCTTCTACCAGACATCATATTGATTTCTTTAGTCTAAACAACGTATTCTGTTCTTCCAAACAATACGGCGTATTATGCGAACTCAATACGGCGTACTATCATTCAGCAGATCTATACGGCGTATTCCAATTAATAGGATACATCGTATCTGTTATCTGACACAGTAGCAGACTTGATTTTTTCGCATTCGATCTCCAACCTTATTTTATGTGTTCTCTCCTAAGGGAACATCATACTGATCATTTGTTCTTAGTCTTAGGAAATCGCTGGACGAGAGCTATGACTGATGTTAAAACGAAATTCATTATAAAAGAAATCTTAGAGAAATCTATGACAAAATCCAACCCAAATCTTACTGAAACAAGGATTGATTACGATGAACTTTGCAAGAAAGTGCAAAGTTCATCGTAATCTTTAAATATTTTCAATAGGACGAAAGTGCCTAGAGGTCTTGGGTTCGAACCATGGGGAGAAAATTAATCCCCCATTGGCCATGGAGGTTCATCTGCGATGACCCCGAGCTATCCAAAAGGATAGTCGCCCTGGGATTAATCGGCTTGCAATGTCAAGTCGGAACCCAGGTAAAAAAAACTTTGCAAGAAAATCTTTAAAGATTTACAATATTTCAGCGGAATGGAGGAGGAAGATGTTGTCGACCACATTGCTAATTTCCTTGGAATACTAGACCTGATTAAAATCGCAATTCTAAACAGCAATCAATTACGCGTTAATATTTTCCCTCTCTTACTTACCGAGGCCACGAGAGTGTGGTGGTTAAGTGAACAGAACAATAAAATCACCGCCTGGGTAATGCTTGTCAGAAGGTTTTTTTTGTAAATACTTTCCCTTAACCTATAATGGAAAAAACTATATCGCAAACTATAGTAACTAGGACGGCCATGGCTATTATGAATTCATGGAATGGATCGATTCAAAGCACAATGATAGAAGAATTGATCGAATGACTAGAAGTGCATTAGGTCATGCTTGGATATATGGATGGGGGATTAATGATGAGTCAAAAGACAAAATCATGTCCAGCGATGAAGAGTGGGAGGAATCTGGCTATGAAAACCCTCCTAATGGTGACTCAATCCTAGAGCCTTATGTCGATGCTCATAACAAAAAAGCAAAACCAAGTAAGCGCAACTTCCACATTAGCAAAACGGAAAATATCATTCCAAAAGAAGTACCTCCGCCACCTCCCCCCCGCTCAAGCTATATGAATGATAGACATCCCAACAAAAAAGTGTGCAAGGTGGAAAAATTAAAGGTAATCAAATACTCGGTTGGAGATAGTGAAGAATTCTTGCCATAGGGGGGGGGGTATGCACACAGACTGTAACTTCTTGGCATAAACTGTTAACGGAGTATCCATTATTTACCATGACATCTTTCGCAAAAAGGATGAAGGATGGACCGTACATCGCACCAAGTAATGAAGAGAAGGAAAAAAGTCAAACTTAACGACTAGCTGAAATAAAAATGCTTACCGGTAGACAACCCGACCTCGTTTTTAATTGTTTGAAACTGAATTTTCATTGTTTGCAAGAGTCTGTCTTCCCAAACATTCCATACGGCGTATCGAACCACCCCTCTGGATACGGTAGGGGTGTGCATCGGCTCAAAAACAGAACCGAACCAAAAACCGAGTTTAGGGAAAAACATGAACCGAAACCAAACCGAAGTTTACCGAGAAAAACCAAAACCGAATCGAAACCTGGGGAACCCGAACTGACAAAAAGGGCGAACCGAATAGAGATTTGACGGCGTGAGCGAGAGAGTGGGCTGGGAGTGTGTATACTGAATCCAGAATCGCAAACCGACAATAAATCCAATTACATACCTGGCGCGGTGTACAAATAGGGGGGGGAGGAGGCAAGAACGCTGAAGAAAGCGGGCGTGGAACCAGAAATATGGTCTTGGTGTGGTGGGTGGGGGGGGGGGGGGTTTGGGGGGGTGGTGTGCGGGTGTGTAGGGGATGCGGTGGGGGGGATGTCAGGGGGGGAGGGGTGGAACGGGGTGTCGTGCGTGGAGGGCTGGTGCGGGGGTTCGGGGGTTTTCGGTTAGCTTTGCTCAGCCTTAAGATACGGTGTATGGACATGTCTGGACGTTATCAGTTTTTAAACTCAGTATTTAATTTCCAGCACTTTAAAGATTTTTAATTATTTTTACAGGATTCCATACCGCGTATCCTTGGGTTTGGGATACGACGTATTAATCCCTGTATAGTGTGTTTAATTGTTTTCCAGCATTGTAATCTTTGTAAACATGGAACGAAATCCGTATATGTATATATATATATATATATATATATATATATATATATATATATATATACATATATACATATATACATAAATATTATTCATACCAAGTGCTACCCACCTTGTTACGCACTTATCATACCACTAGAGGTATCACATAAGTCATCTAAGGATTAGAAACAACGCGCGTGCGAATATCGGACAACGGTGAAAGACTCGTAAAACCGGTGCGATGATACCATTCTGTAACACCCCCAAATTTACAACGCATCAGAATATCACCTTGGGGTGCTACTTCATAATACATGCATACGAGTCACAGTAAACGACTTCAAAAGAGACGTTTATAAAACAAAATCACATTCGATTTATTAGAAAAATCAGAGTTGCAAAGGTCCCAAACTAGTTTAGAAAACGTATTTCTAATGAGTCACAACATGACTCATTTTCTTAAAATTTCCTTTATTGAATGTATAGAATTTCACCAAGTCCGTGTCCCTCGATATCCGCGTTCCGTCCCATCCAAGCCATCACAAGCACCAAAACCTGAGATAAATGCTTAAAAACGTCAACACAATGGTTGAGTGAATTCATAGAGTTTTCAAGTAACATTTCGAACACATATTTGGTTCCCTAAACATTTATCACATTAGAACGCAATTTAGTTCCACAAAAACATGTATGATTTGCTAGCTAGGCAAGCCACACCACATTTCTAACTTTCTTGAGCCCGTGTACCGAACCTTAACACATTTATCATCATAGATAAATAGGTGACCGGGTAGTATGCCACTACCCCTTTCTAAATACAAAATGTCCGTTACAGGGTGCTCACCGTCGGATTCATACCCCGGATAAGGTTGTCAAACCCAATAGATCTATTTAATGGATTCAGCGTTTACCTCCTCGGTAATTAACGAGTAGACAGTCAAAGGCATAAACTCATGACAATGAAATCATATTATCATTTCAAAACACTTGCGTTTCATTTTTAAAACAAACCACAACATCAAGCATATATCAAACTACTTATGTTTAATTTATAAAACAAGCAACAACAAGTACATTTAAAACTACATGCATTCCACATTCCAGAACAAACAACAACAAGTACACATAATGTTACTTGTGTTCTATTTTTCAAAACATGCATGTATCCCCCTCGCGGGTTTATAAAACATTTAAAACAGTTCAAAAGCGAGGCTATGAACTCACCTTGATCGAAGACCACGATCAATAATCAATCAATCACGAAACGTCGCCGATAACGAACTCGACCGCGACCTATAATTATGTCGCTCGGTTACTATATAATAAAGTACGATCGAATGATGCGTACATCGCAACGATAGAAATCGTATAAAATACACATGTGATGAGAAATCCTCTTGCGCGACTTAGATCCTAACACTTAGTATACTTTAGATACTATCTTTTTTTCAAACTTAAGTTGTATCACTTTATTAAAAACTTTCTATTTTCGGAAACTTTCTATTATTAGAAAGTTACTATTTTTAGAAACATCCTCGTTCATTTGAGTCGTCAAGCACAAAATATCATGATCGTAATAATAATAGTGTTTATTATCTTTATAAATCCAATAAGTCTCATATTAACCCAGTTGACTTTTAAAAGTCAACGTTTGACTTTTTAGTATATATATTTATGCTTAAATCTGACCCGTACAAAACGACCCACTATATCACATTTTCACGACTCGGACTCTAAAGAGATTTTATGCAAAACGACGTTCCAGACAACTTTTTAGTTTTAGCCGAGACCTGAAACTCGAAGAAAAATGACGAAAATACCGCTGCAAGTTTCTGCCAGTTTATACATATATATATATACTTTTATTTTCAAATTCGCGGTTGGTCTAGTTTCTTCATTTCAAATCGTTAAATTCTAAAATTTTCAGGTTAAAAGCGAAACGGCATTCCGAACAACTTTCGTGTTTCGCCAGAAGGCTAAAACGGACTTAAAAGTGCTCGAAACGGACGCTTAATTTTCTGCACAACCTAGAAAATAACTATAGTAAAGTACATTTTTGGTCCTTGGTGTTTGGTGCGTTTTTCACTTTTGGTCCAAAATTCAAAAACGTTTTGGTTTTAGTCCAAAAGTGATACTTTTGTTTCACTTTCAGTCCAAACATGTTGAAAATTTGGACCAAAAGTGAAATACCCACCAAACCACAAGGACCAAAAAATCATGCTTTGGACTGAAAGTGAAACAAAAATATCACTTTTGGACTAAAACCAAAACGTTTTTGAATTTTGGACCAAAAGTGAAAAACGTACCAAACCACAAGGACAAAAAATGTACTTTACTCAAATAACTAATAGTTGTTGGGAAAATATATAAGTTTTTCCAAACTTCCTTCGGCCATAAAATCTTCGTTATTTTGAGTTACAGGACGTTTGAATTACCGAAACGTTCATTAAGACGAACTTCAACCCTCTCGAAACACTTTTTTTTTGATGTTTTTTAATCTTTTTTGTTGACTTTATTTTATATTAAGTTTCTAGCGTCTGCTAGACTCTTTTTTTATATATATTTTCCATCTTAGCCGCTCATAAAAAAAAACACGCACGACCCTGTTGGGTCGCTTGTGTACCCGAACCCAACAAGACAAACAAATAACCGTGAACATTTTATTCAAAACCCACTGTTAAAATACTATATCTATCACCATAAACATTATTTTTACAAGTTCTATTCGAACCATAAAACTCGGCCGCGACCAAACCCATAATACTTGTTGCAAGTCGTTTTTCTTGTCGGATATGTTTGTTTTCGACATATCAGGATAATATTTTTTGATGAATTGGATTGTAATGCATGCGGCTCGACGGGGATCGTTTGATAGTGGTGGTGGTGCGTCCGACTGTGGGGAAGAGAGGGGGAGAGACAAATTTGGTTTTTGTAAAATAGAAATAAGTGTGGGTGTGTGTCTTTATATAGAAAAACACTTTGGCCTATTGACACTTTTGACCCTCCATCTTTCAAAGTCTTTCAAAATTATAACATAAGGGCGTTTGTTTCGTGTCCTTAACCGACCAAAAGGGCTCGAGTTTTATAAACTCGTAATTATTTTTATTCCGTCAAACTTTATTTAGTTTTAAAACATTTAATAAAATGTTAAACCACATAAAACATGACTTTTAAGCACGTTTTTAAAACTACAACTCGGGAAAGCCTATAAAAACATACAAAGATAAAAATATTCTTCCTCGCTCTCGATCAAAATATAAATTCGCTAAATTTTCTCAAACGCTTAAACGAAAGATATTCGAAACATACGCATACGAAATAGCAAAAAATAATTATTTTTATCAAATCGCCCAAAACGAAAAACGATTATTCCAACTCATTCGTAGAAAATAAATAACGGCTCAGGATAATCGTCGGCCTAAAACTCGGGTTGTTACATTCTACCCACCCTTAAGGTATTCGTCGCCCAGTGCCATCTTTAACCTTACTTTCCGTCCTATAACACACTCATATAGATATAGCTCTCATCTTCGAATCGAACATCTAGGGGTTCTCCACGCGACGGATACGCCGAACGTTACACTCGATAATACAGAGGCAAAAAAAAAATCACCACAAAGACAAATGGTAAAATCTACAAAATGAAAATGCAATCATATACACGAATTGAACTTAGTCAAAAGAGGTCGTAAACGAGTAAGGAAATAGTAAAATTCATTACTCGTCCTAAAAAGGAAGACTTATTAAAACGAAAGAGTTAAACCCAAATCTAGTTTGGTGATCACGCCAACAAACAAAGCGCACATCGCGTTGCGCAAAACCAAAACATATGTCTCTAACCAAAACCAAAATATACGTCATTATCCAAAACCAGGATATATGTCGCCCTCCCGGTCTCATTTAATAATGCACCACCGGTTGCGAAAACATTCCGGAGTACATATGACTCCATCGAACGCATTGTAGTACCATTACAAATAATCACATAAGCATATAACCACATAACACATAATCACATATTCGCCACTTCATAATGGCTTTCCATTTCGGCCTAGGTTTACTTAGGCATTTTATCATGCTTACTTATAATTAAGCCTTAGCAAATAAACCATGCTAGCTTACCATGAAGCCTTCGCATATAAACCATGGGTAGGTGTACCCAGTCGATCCATACCATATCATATATCAGACACTTGCATTTAGACAATTTAGTTTACATACTTTTTCACAACAAATCACACATCGCTACACAAAACCTGGTCTTATTTAATAATGCACCACTGGTTGCGAAAACATTCCGGAGTACATATGACTCCATCAAACGCATTATAGCACTACTACACATAACCACATAATCACATATTCACATATTCGCATATTCGTTATTTCATAATGACTTCATATTCCAGCCTAGCTTTACTTAGGCATTTCATCATGATTGCTTATGATTCAGCCTTAGCAAAAATTTTCACATACCATGCTCGCTTACTATGAAGCCTTAGCAAACATTTTCACATACCATGCTCGCTTACTATGAAGCCTTAGCAAAAAAATTCACATACCATGCTCGCTTACTATGAAGCCGTAGCAAACATCCCATGGGTAGGCGTACCCATTCATTTAAAACTTAATGCCATATTATTGGCAACACTAAAGCAACCTAAGCGCATTTAACAAAGTACATAACACATAGACCACATTTTGCGCATAATTCGACGGTGATAATTCTGCAAGAAAACATAAAGGATCAATAGAATTTATTCGAGCATCAAGGATTCAATACCCGTGCTTTTCAAAGACGGAGATTTTAGTTGTACCTTATTGTACGATTATCACGATTGGTTCAATCCCAAGATACCCCATCAGTCATCGGACATATGAACTAGAAATGTCTAGACCACAACGCACATTCGCTAGATAATTTATTTTAAATTCCCTAAGCAATTTATCCAAGCTCAAATTTTTCATTCCTTTTGACTCAAGGCGTTGGCTATTTCTATTGCTCCTCCAGAATGGTGACGGACGTCGCCATCGATTTTTTTTAGAGTTTCAATCATTCGTTCCTCTACACGCATTTCGAGTCTCTTCGTCAAGAAGTAAGAGATACTACACCCAACTTTGAGTCAGGCGTCGTGTAGCTCTCTATACCTGTCCTCGGCGATCAAGATACACTCGTTAAACAACATTACCACTATGAAGGATATCTTATAACATACTTGATGAGGGAAAGAGAGTTGGGTTTAGAGAGAGAAAGAGTGGTTGGATGAACACTTTAGAGAGAGAAAGTAAACATAAAAAGGAAATGCATTAAGTGTGTGTAAAATGAATAACCAACACCCTTTCCATAGCATGGAAAGTTTTTATATACCTCCTATTGGCCGGTTAGGGCCTTGGCTTTCATGGGCTTTCCATGGGCCTTGGACTAACTATCCTAGTAAGGTTCCAAATATTGCTATACGAGTGATCTAATGATATAATGGAAGTGACCAACACTTTTCGTGTTCCTAACACACTACTTTCCATTTCGGGGAAAGAAGTCTCCTTCACGGCCATCGGTCGCTATAACCAAGGCAACACACATTTGATGTAGGAGAAGTCTTCTCCATTTCACACATCTAATATCAGAGTTATCAAAACTCTATTTTCATCCACTTTGGCAATATTCTAATCCTAAGAAGGCCTCTTCTCAGTGTCGGTATCAGGTTTCTTGGTATCACACCATCTAACCACTTTACCCGTTCAAATTAGATGAACCATAATGCATGCATACATACAATCATTCATGCACAATGGCACTCAATATTACTTCTAGCTCTCAAGAACTTGCCATTACACGACATGCGGATGCTCAATCCAACTTCATACTAAGTCTTGCTATGTCAAGCAAACGGTCCACACCTTAGGTGATTCAATTCTACATTCGCTTACTAACACATCGACCAAAATCCATCTCGATAACAAATCTCCACAATAGACTGCCGATCTTCACCGTAGACCTCACAACTTTTCTAGACACGCTTACCCCGAACAAATACCGTCGGCATTTTCTCTCCGGAATGACTCGGTCATGACGACTAACATGAGACTCTCTCCATGTAGTCAAGTCAAAACAAGATTACTTGCATAAGAATCCATAGCAGGGGTAAAAACATTTTTCTCCTTTCGAAAGTTCGATCAAAATTTCTTCTAAATGGTTAGATCAGAGCGACATTCTAAGTCGACTATAGTTTGGAAAGATTTCAAGGATAACAAAAAGAAATAAGAAAGTCATTTAGCATGGTGGAAAAGAATTATCTAGACACAATCTTGAAAATCACCATCATTCGTAAAACATCATTTCAGTTGGGGTTGCATAAAGATTTTCAAATGATTCAAAATCGGCAAAATTTATAGAATGACATTCATAAAAAAATAATTTTGATAAGTGTTTAAAATGTTTTATGGGTAAAAATCATTGATTTGTAAAATGTCATCATGGTGGTTTAAAGTTAAAAATCATAGCAAGTAGGAGGAACACCTAACAAGGATAAGGGTAAACAAAGAAGATATAAGTGCATAAGAGTGCTAGCGGGAACCGCTACCCCCTCCCAAAAATTCAGATCATACTAAAACAAGATGAAATCCAGGGTGACAATGGCATCCTAGCCCAAACCACCCATGCTACTAGAGCATAACACACATAGCTCTCATGGGGCTCTAAATCAAAACCATGACTAAAGAATACACAATCACAACACCGGTTATAAGATGAAAACCTTGAGGCAACAATAACTACAAACCAATAAGCCTTTAGCTTCTTGATAATTTTTTGGATCCTACATCTTCATCGTTTTCAACGCATCTTCTAAATCACGAGTCCACAAAGATTGAAACAATCATTCAAATCTAAGTTTGTTCAATACTTAGAACTTCCAGTTTTACACATCCAAGGGTTGCCATATAAATTCTTGGACTTATATCTCATTTAAATTCTTGTCTTAAATTTCGACTAGTTTTGCCGTTTCAGCGATAACTCATTTATCGAGTGTCAATATAACTGCATCCGAATTCCTACATGTACCTAGGATGTTTATCTAGTTCCTAATACAATCTCTCAGATCTTCATATACCAAAAATATTTTAAAACACTCCTAATGGGCTGCTAATCAAAAGCAGTCCTCTACAGGTACCATAATTTCCTTTTGAATAGTTGACACAAGAACATCTACTTGATCAACATTTCCTCTCTTAGGCTCTCTTATTCCTCTACCTTAACTACCAACTCGTCCACCCGTTCCCCTCTTTGTGATACGGCAGTAAGCCGACCAGCACTTCGGCGACATTATTTATACGAGGAAGAACATGGGAAACGTTAGGTGTGAGGGTTGGCTAATATATATAAAGGCCATAGAACACGAAAATCAAATAATCATGCTCTTGGAGCGAAACCAAAGGA
>BQNB010118413.1:0-20997 GCA_026074375.1 Tanacetum coccineum | reverse complement strand
GCAGACTCCAATCTTGAGGAGGATGAGGAGGATCCTAAGGAGGACCCCATTGATTATCCTGCCAACAGAGGAGACGATGACGATGATGAAGAGGATGATGATAATGATGTCGATGAGGACGAGGATGAGGAGGAGGAGGAGCACCTAGCTTCGGCCTACTCTGTCCCACCACCTGTACACCGTGTTACTGCTAGGATGTCTATCCGAGATGATCCACCTACACCATTTTGGTCTGAGGAAGAGATTGCCAGACTTCTTGCCATACCATCACCTCCACCATCACCAATCTCCCTATGGTCATCACCACTACCTCAGATTCCCTCACCACCACTACCAGTATCACCACCACTAACAGTATCACCACCTTTACCTATATCACCTCCACCACTACCTGCTAGTCCTACTTATCCATTGGGATTCAGAGCTGCTATGATTCGGCAAAGGGCCGAGTCACAATCCACTTCTCATTCATTACCACTACCACCACCTATCATACTCTAACATACTAAGGTATATGTGGCCATGATGAGAGATGTTGCACCATCCACCTACATCTTAGCATCTCGATCAGAGACACCACCATCAGGGACACCACCACTTCTACCTATATCGTTACTTATACCATCACTACCTTTGCTTTTACCCTCTAATGACTGTAGAGCGGACAGGCTTGAGGTTTGTTTACCACCTCGAAAGAGGTTGTGTATTGCTCTAGGTCCAAGATATGAGGTCGGTGAGAGTTCATCTGCACCCACTGCTAGACCTACTGGAGGTTTTAGGGCGGATTATGGTTTTGTTGCCATTTTAGATGATGAGACCAGACGTGACCCTAAGAGATATGTTGGTTATGGGATTACAGACGCTTGGGATGACATGGTTAAGGACATGTAGGGGACACCAGCTGCGACTGATATAGTAGGACTGAGTCAGCGGATGACAGATTTTGTCACCACTGTTAGACAGGACACAGATGAGATATATGTGAGAATGGATGATGCACATGATGACAGATCATTGATGAGCGGTCGGCTCAACATGCTGTTTAGAGATAGACGTGCTCATGCTCGCACTGCCTTACTCATAGAGATAGAGGCTAGACTTTCTCGTAAGGCCTGAGGATGGTCGATGGATGCTAGTGACACCGCCCATTCTGAGGTGAGAGCAATAAGGACTACTGTATTGGCACATCAGACGAAGATTGCAGCCTTGCGAGCAGCAGACTGCGCTCGACAGGTATATCTTGTAAAGACACTAAGACTTGTTATTACAGTGCAGACACAGGTGACAACACTGCAAGGATAGTAGGGACCCGCTAGAGGTCCAACACAGCCCGAGGTACCAGAGGAAGCCGATAGTTCTTCTTAGATTGGTTATGTTGTAGCTATATTGTATTAGCCTACTAAGTATTAAAGGTTAACTCCCAGCTAGTAAGGCTTTAGGTTGTTTATATTTCATTTTGTAACCTAAGGATAGTGATCATTTTGTAACCGAATCAGGTCATGTATGTTTCCAGATTATATATGGAAATGATGTATTATGTCATGTCTGTAATCGAATTTATTATGAATGAATGTCGATTTAGTTACACCATTGTTAATTACAATTCAGTTGTACATTTTACTGCGTGATGTGATCTTACTTTATTTATTGTGTATATATCATGTCATGGTTAATATGTTATTAATGAAATCTAACGGGTATTATATTTTCCTAGTATTTGAGAGAAATGGCATAAAAAAGAACTACCATAGCCCAAACCCCGCCGATAAACCACTGCCAGCAACATCTGAGACAAATGCCCAACTTAATGCAATGATCGACCAAGGAGTTACTGATGCTATGGCAGACAACGTGAGCAGACAGAAACCAGAATGCAATGACAGCCATAATCGAGAACTGAAGTTAGAAGGACAACGAGTTTGCTAAGATGTGCACTTACCACCAGACTCTGAATGTGCCAACCTCTAAATTTCAAAGGCACGAAAGGAGTTGTCGAATTGATTAAATGGTTTGAGAAAATGGAACAGTGTTTAAGATATACCCAACTGCTCTGTGGAAAACCCAAATCAAAGTTTCCACTTTTGTACTCTTCTGCAGGTGTGCTCTAGAAACGTTGGAAACTCCCACAGATAGACTGTTGGTCATGATTTTACGTATGCAATGACTTGGACAGACCTGAAAAAGAAGATGACTGACAAGTACTACCCAAGGGGCGAGATTAAGAAGCTCGAGGCTGAGTTGTGGAATTTAAAGGTGAAAGGTACCTATAAGATATGTTACAACCAATGTTTTCAGGAACTGTAATTGCTGTGTGTTAGAATGTTTCCTAAAGAATCGGACAAGATTGAGAGATATGTCGGTGGTTTGCCTGACATGATCCATGGAAGTGTAGTAGCATCAAAGCCTAAGACAATGCAAGAGTCCATTGAAATAGCAACTGAGCTGATGGATAAGAAAATCTGCACTTTTGCTGAGCGTCAGACTAAGAACAAAAGAAAGCACGATGATAACCAACAACAACAACGCCAAGAAAACAAGAGGCAGAACACCGGCAGGGCTTACACCGCGGGATCTAGTGAGAAGAAGCCATACGAGGGATCTAAACCCCTATGCGCTAAATGCAATTATCACCATAATGGTCCGATGACGATTCGTCTCTATGTGCTCCCAAATGCCACAAGTGCAACAGAGTTGACCATTTCGCCCGTGACTGTAGGAGTCCTGCAAATACTAATGCTAGTAACAATCAGAGGGGCATTGGGGCAGGTCAGAAACCTACTTGCTATGAATTTGGAGCCTAGGGACATTTCAAGAGGGATTGTCCAAAGCTAAAAAACAACAACCGTGGTAACCAAGGTGGGAATGGCAATGCTCCAGCGAAAGTGTATGCGGTAGGCCGTGCAGGGACAAACCCAGACTCAAACACGATACGGGTATGTTCCATCTAAACAACCCGCTAAGGCTTCTGTCTTATTTTGTACAACTGGTGCAATAGAATCTTTGTTGTCACTGCATTTAGCTCCCAAATAATATCACAACCATCTATACCTTAGATCATTATTAATGAGTTAAAACAAGCTGACAGGAGAATAATTGGGTTAAACGCTATCATTCAGGGTTGTACATTGAATTTGTTAAATCACCCATTCAACATAGACTTAATGCTCGTAGAACTTGGTAGTCTCGACGTCATAATCGGTATGGATTGGTTAGAAAAGTACCAAGCTGTCATCGTTTGTGCTGAGAAAATCATTCGTATTCCCTGGGGAAATGAAACGTTGATTGTTCGCGGTGACAAAAGTGACCGAGGAAACGAGACTCGTTTAAACATCATCTCGTGCACTAAAACACAGAAGTACATTCTAAAAGGATGTCCTATCTTTTTGGCACATGTTACTAGAAAGGAGACTGAAGACAAGTCAGAGAAGAAGCGACTTGAGGACATATTGATCGTTTGAAATTTTCTTGAAGACTTGCCGGGTCTCCCTCCGACTCGACAAGTGGAATTCCAAATCGATTTGATACCTGGTGTTGCACCTGTAGCATGGGCACCTTATCAATTAGCTCCATCTGAAATGAAGGAATTGTCGGACCAACTCCAAGAACTTTCTGACAAGGGCTTCATAAGACCCAATTCCTCACCTTTGGGAGCTCCGCACCTGTTTGTCAAAAAGAAGGATGGAAACAATTAAAATTGTAGCGACTACCTGAGAGCCTGAACAATCTAACGGTGAAGAATCTTTAACCATTCCCAAGTGATTGATGAATTATTTGATCAGCCTACAAGGATCCATTGTTTTTCATAAGATATAATCACAAGCTTCGAGATACGAGAAAAGATATACCGAAAACGCATTCAAAAACTCGATATGGTCATTACGAGTTCCAAGTTATGCCATTTTACTTGACGAACGCACCAGCTGTATTTATGGATCTCACGAACCGCGTGTTTAAGCCATTTTTAGATAAATTTGTGATTGTCTTTATCGACGATATTCTCATCAACTCCAAGAACAAGAAGGATTCTGAATTGCTTAAAAAAAGGAGTTGTACGCTAAATTCATGTGAGTTTATTCAGTTAAAGTTTGATCTGAACTGGGATGATCTAATGCATAATTTTACTAAGGTATATGTGGCCATGATGAGAGATGTTGCACCATCCACCTACATCTTAGCATCTCGATCAGAGACACCACCATCAGGGACACTACCACTCCTACCTATACCGTTACCTACATCATCATCACCTTTGCTTTTACCCTCTATTGACCGTAGAGCGAACAAGCCCGAGGTTTGTTTACCACCTCGGAAGCGGTTGTGTATTGCTCTAGGTCCAAGATATGAGGTCGATGAGAGTTCATCTGCACCCACTGCTAGACCTACTGGAGGTTTTAGGGCGGATTATAGTTTTGTTGCCACTTTGGATGATGAGATCAGACATGATCTAGAGAGAGATGTTGGTTATGGGATTACAAATACTTGAGATGAGATGCTTGTTGGCATGCCAGGGGCACCAACGACTGATGACACAGAGTTGGGTCGACGGGTGACCAATTTTGTCACCACTGTTAGATAGGACACTGATGAGATTTATGGGAGACTTGATGACACACAGGATGCTAGAGCCGTGTTGAGCGGTCGGCTCAACTTACTACAGAGGGATAGACCCTCCCATGATTACACTACTTTACTAATGAAGAGAGAGACCAGACTTTCCCATGAGGCCTGGAGACAGTCAATGGATGCTAGTGACACCGTCCGTTCTGAGGTAAGAGCACTAAGGACTACTGTATTGGCACAACAGACGGAGATGGCAGCCTTGCGAGCAGTAGACCACGCTCGACAGGCATAGCTTGTGGAGACACTGAGACTGATGAGTACATTGCAGACACAGGTGATAGCACTGCAGGGACAGCAGGGACCCGCTAGCGGTCTAGCACAACCAGAGATACCGAAGGAGGCCGGTAGCAGTTCGTAGATTTGGTTATGTTGTAGCTATATTGTATTAGCCTTCTAAGTATTACGGGTTAACTCCCGTCTAGTGAGGCTTTAGGTTGTTTATATTTCCTTTTGTAATCTAATGGTAGGGATCATTTTATATCTGAACCGATCATGTATGTTTTTCCAGATTATGTATGGAATGGATGGATTATGTCATGTCTGTAATCGAATTTATTATGAATGAATGTAGATTTAGCTACTCCATTATTAATTTCAATTCATTTTTATATTTCACTGTGTGATGTGATCTCACTTTACTTATTGTGCATATGTCATGTCATGGTTATGATTTTATGAAACCTAACTAGTATTATATTTTCTTATGATTGAAGAAAATGGCACCAAAAAGAACCACCAGAGCCAACCCCGCCGCTACCACTGCCACTACTTCTGTGACTAATTCCCAACTTAAGGCAATGATCGACTAAGGTGTTACTGATGCTTTGGCGGCACGTGATGCCAACAGAAACACGAATGGTGATGATAGTCATAATTTGGGAATTGGTGTTTGAAGGACAGAACGAGTTGCTCGAGAATGCACTTACCCAGACTTCATGAAGTGCCAACCTCTAAATTTCAAAGGCACGGAAGGAGTTATCGAATTGATTTAATGGTTTGAGAAAACGGAAACTGTGTTAAGTATAAGCAAATGCTCTGTGGAAAACCAAATCAAGTTTTCCACTTATACTCTTCTTATAGGTGCTATAACACGGTAGAACTCCTACATTAGGACTGTTGGTCTTGATGTTCCGTATGCAATGACTTGCACAGACCTAAAAGAAGATGACTAAAAAGTACTGCCTGAGGGGCGAGATTAAGAAGCTCGATGCTGAGTTGTAGAATTTGAAGGTGAAAGGTACCGACATGATAGGTTACAACCAACGTTTTCAGGAACTATCATTATTATGTGTTAGAATGTTTCCTGAAGAGTCGGACAAGATTGAGAGATATGTCGGTGGTTTGCCCGACAAGATCCACGGAAGTGTAGTAGCATCAAAGCCTAAAAAAATGCAAGAGGCGATTGAAATAGCAACTGAACTGATGGATAAGAAAATCCATACTTTTGCTGAACGTCAGATAGAGAACAAAAGAAAGCAAGATGATAACCAACAACAACAACAACAAAACAAGAGGCAGAACACTAGCCGGGCCTACACTACAGGATCTGGTAAGAAGAAAACTTATGGAGGATCTAAACCTCCGTGTCCTAAATGCAACTACCACCACGATGGTCCATGTGCTCCCAAATGCCACAAGTGCAATAGAGTTGTCCATCTGGCCCGCGACTGTAAAAGTCCTATAAATACTAATGCTAGTAACAATCAGAGGGGCACTAGGGCAGGTCAAAAACCTACTTGCTATGAATGTGGAGCCCAGGGACATTTTAAAAGGGGTTTGTCCAAATTTGAAAAACAACAACCGTGGTAACCAAGGTGGAAATGGCAATGCTCCAGCGAAAGTGTATGCGGTAGGCCGTACAGGGACAAACCCAGACTCAAATGTCGTTATGGGTATGTTCCTTCTAAACAACCGCTATGCTTCTATCTTATTTGATACTGGTGCCGATACAAGCTTTGTGTCTTCTACATTTAGCCCCCAAATTGATATTACATCATCTACCTTAGATCATTGTTATGATGTTGAACTAGCTGACGGGAGAATAATTGGGTTAAACGCTATCATTCGGGGTTGTACAATAAATTTCTTAAATCACCCATTCAACATAGACTTAATGCTCGTAGAACTTGGTAGTCTCGACGTCATAATCGGCATGGATTGGTTAGCAAAGTACCAAGTTGTCATCGTTTATGCCGAGAAAATCATTCGTATTCGATGACGGAAGCTACCGGGGAAACGAGACTCGTTTGAACATTATCTCGTGCACTAAAACACAGAATTACATGCTAAAAGGATGTCCTATATTTTTGGCACATGTTACTACAAAGGAGACTGAAGACAAGTCAGAGAAAAAGCGACTTGAGGACATACCAATCGTTCGAAATTTTCCTAAAGTATTTCTTGAAGACTTGCTGAGTCTCCCTCCAACTTGACAAGTGGAATTCAAAATCTATTTGATACCTGGTGCTGCACCTGTAGCACAGGCACCTTATCGGTTGGCCCCGTCCAAAAAGAAAGAATTGTCAGACCAACTGAAGGAACTATCCGACAAAGGCTTCATAAGACCCAGTTCCTCATCTTGGGGAGCTCTGGTCTTGTTTGTCAAGAAGAAGAATGGATCATTTCGAATGTGCATCGACTACCAAGAGCTGAACAAGCTAACAGTAAAGAATCGTTATCTACTCCTAAGGATCGACGATTTATTTGATCAACTACAAGGATCTAGTGTTTATTCTAAGATAGACTTGCGATCAAGTTATCACCAGCTTCAGGTACGTGAAGAAGATATTCCGAAGACGGCATTTAGAACTTGATATGGTCATTATGAGTTCTAAGTTATGCCATTTGGCTTGACACACGCACCAATGGTATTTATAAATCTCATGAACCGCGTGTGCAAGCCATTTTTGGATAAATTTGTGATTGTCTTTATTGACGATATCCTTATCTACTCCAAGAATAAGAAGGAACATGAAGAACATCTTAAGGCAATTCTGGAATTGCTTAAGAAAGAGGAGTTGTACGCTAAATTCTCTAAATGCGAATTTTGGCTTCCTAAGGTACAATTTCTCAGCCATGTGATTGATAGTGAAGGCATTCACGTGGATCCCGTCAAGATCGAATCCAAAAAAGATTAGGCATCTCCTAAAATGCCAACAGAGATTTGTTACTTTTTAGGTCTTGTTGGGTATTACCGAAGATTCATCAAAGGATTTTTGAAGATCGCCAAGCCAATGACCAAGCTTACTCAGAAGAAGGTCAAGTTTGTTTGGGGCGATAAAAAAGAAGCAGCATTTCAATTGTTGAAGCAGAAGTTGTGTAGTGCACCAATTCTGGCTTTACCTGAAGGAAGCGAAGATTTTATCATATACTGCGATGCTTCGATCAAAGATTTGGGTGCTGTGTTGATGCAAAGAGAGAAGGTGATTGCCTATGCATCACTCCAATTGAAGATTCATGAGAAGAACTATACGACTCATGATTTAGAACTTAGAGGAGTGGTGTTTGCTTTAAAAATATGGAGACACTATCTGTATGGAACCAAGTGTACGGTGTTCACAGATCACAAGAGTTTACAACACATTCTTGAACAAAAGGAGCTGAACATGAGACAACGTCATTGGTTGGAGTTGCTCAGTGATTACGATTGTGAGATTCGTTATCACCCAGGAATAAAGCCATTAAGAGTTTGAGCCTTAGTCATGACTATTAGTTTGGACCTCCCTAAGCAAATCTTGAATGCTCAGACTGAAGCACGGAAACCAGAGAACATCAAGAACGAAGATGTTGGAGGTATGTTGATTGAAAATTCAAAGGATCCATAGAAACTTAGGACGGAAAAGTTGGAACCCCATGCGGATGGAACTCTATGCTTAAATGGCAGGAGTTGGTTACCCTGTTATGGCGATTTGAGGACTGTGATCATGCACGAGTCCCACAAGTTAAAATACTCTATCTATCCGGGTTCTAACAAGATGTATCAGGACATGAAGAAGCTATATTGGTGGCCCAATATGAAGGCCGACATCGCCACCTATGTTAGCAAATGTCTGACATGTGCTAAGGTCAAGGCTGGACATCAAAGGCCATTGGTTTTGTTGGTGCAACCCGAGATACCTCAATGGAAGTGGGATAATATCACAATGGATTTTATCATGAAGCTTCCTAAGTCGTCACAAGGTTACAACACCATTTGGGTGATTGTTGACAGACTCACTAAATCTGCCATCTTCATACCAATCAGGGAAACTAATCCCATGGAAAAGTTGGCAAGAATGTACCTAAAGGTGGTAGTCACGAGGCATAGAATACCCGTCTCAATCATTTCTGATCGCGACCCTAGGTTCACATCAAATTTCTAGAGGTCACTTCAGAAGGCCTTGGGTACAAACTTGGATATGAGTAATGCCTATCATCCAAAAACTAATGGACAAAGTGAGAGGACTATTCAGACTCTCGAGGATATGCTGCGTGCTTGTGTGATCGACTTTGGAAAGGGTTGGGTTAGCCATTTGCCATTAGTCGAGTTTTCATATAACAATAGTTATCACGCTAGCATTAAGGTTGCACCGTTTGAAGCACTTTACGGTCGAAAGTGTCGTTCACCTGTTTGTTGGGCCGAGGTTGGAGAAGTTCAACTCACTGGTCCAGAAATAGTTCAAGAGACGACTAAGAAAATCATTCAGATCAAGAAAAGAATTCAAGCCGCTCGTGATCAACAAAAGAGTTACGCTGATTTAAAGCATAAGTCGATGGAATTTCAAGTTAGAGATAGAGTTATGCTCAAGGTTTCGCCTTAGAAAGGAGTAGTACGTTTTGGCAAACGGGGGAAGCTGAACCCTAGATATGTTGGACCTTTCAAAGTGTTAGAAAAGGTTAGATCCATTGCTTACAAGCTTGAGCTTCCTCAAGAGCTGAGCAGGGTTCACAATATGTTTCATGTATCCAACTTGAAGAAGTGCTATGCTGACGAACCATTAGCCGTTCCATTGGATGGACTCCATATTGACGACAAGCTTCATTTTGTTGAGGAACCAATAGAGATCATGGATCGTGAGGTTATACGATTGAAATGAAGCTGCATTCCAATTGTCAAGGTTCGATGGAACTCCAGGAGAGGTCCTGAGTTTACATGGGAACGTGAAGACCAATTCCGGAAGAAATATCCACACCTCTTCATAAAGACCGCACCGTCGTCAAGTGCCGCGTCTTAAGCCTTGAGGACAAGGCTCATTTAACGGGGGAAGACTATAACACCCTGTGTTTTAGGGTCATTGTATGTCATTAATAAATTCACTATTTATTTTTAGTATTGCATGCTTTTGTTTTTAAATTGAAATCGTTAAGTTAAATCGCGTAAGCTAAAAAATTTCATTCAATGTAAACATGCATCAAACAATTAGATGTGTACATCAAGCAAGTGTTAGATAATTATTAGGAGGATAATTATTATCTTTACACATTTTATTTTTGTTGGTTACGTAAAGTGTTTACGTTTCGCGATAAAATACGTTTAGGCATACCTGGAACCACCAAAACTTTTCTACGCTTCAACAAATACCCATTATTATACCCAATACCTAAAGATTTATAAAAATTAACCTATGTTAACATTGTAGTCAAATTGTACATAAAATAAATGAACTAGAACATACACTTTACTAGTTATATCTTTATACATTTAATCTACAACTTATACTTCAAGTAAATGCAAGAAATTTTGTAAAATACCAAAAATCACCAACTAGCACCCTCCCCCCCTCCTTATTTTCGTGGGATAATGTCCACAAGAAGGGACATTGAGCTCACAAACTTGCAACAAGTCTTTGTACAACTTTACCTCATTAAATCTAAAGCATGACTAAGTTACCTTGACCAAGACTTTCCCTAGAAATCCTCTTTGTGTCTTGGACTTTCCTAGGGCAATATTGACTAGTCTAAGTTGTATATAAGGCATGTATAACTTGTAGAAAACTCACACAACTCATTTGCATAAGAAAAAGTTTACAATATCTCTCTCTTTGTCTCTCTTACCCACGGCTCAACTCAAAACCCTTAAGAAATCCATACCAGATTTATTTGCTACATTTCCAAGTGATCTCACTTCATATATAAGATATCCTAAGGTGTTTAGAAGGTTTGATTTGGGGTTTACAAGTGTTAAAGCAAGGAAGGTTTGAAATTAGGGTTTACTTAGATTTAGGGTTTTCAAGGTGTTGAAAGCTAGGGTTTGTTTGCTAAACAAGGGGCATTGTTTTTCATCATCTTACATCATATTAAGGTTATCTAAAAACCTTAATCTCTTTACATTCATGATTTTATGTGTATATAATGGCTATGTAGTTAATCACCATCTAGAAAACTTATTTACATGTAAAATGGAGTTTTTACTTATGATCATGATATGATATACTTTGTCATGTGCTATATTGTTGTTAATGAAACCTGTGAGAATAAAGATATACATTGATATACGTGTGGTTTTATGTTATAAAAGCTTATATAACCTAGTTTACCATAAAAAGTGTAGTTATAAAAGTTCATGAACGAATAAGTAGCTAGACTTATGGATCTTGTGATTCTTAGAAAATCTTTGGACAAATCATAGACTAAGAACCCTAAGTATATAGGACATGTGATATTAAGTGTTGAAATGGACTTGTAACAAGTGTGCTAAACTAAAAAGTTACAAAATCAAGTTTTAATCATATTTATACAAAATGACCAAAACCTTATGTTGGAAATGCGAAAATAACATATATATTTTATTTTTTTAATATAATACTAACATGTCAATGAACGATTTTAAGGCAAGTAGAAGAACTCGAAAAACCGATTTATAACGAAGGAGATACGCTAATTACAAGTTATACGATAATAAACGCCTTTATAAAAGGAATTTTATAAAAACTATTTAATTTTAAGATCTGATATAAATGGTTGGTTATTTTTAATAAAAATTACATATTTTTAGGATTCCAAAATAATAAGAATCATAAGCATTTTTAAGGATCAATCACGAAGAGAGTTAAGGAATTTCGCATGATAACATTAATAATCTTTTATAAATATTTTTTTTATAAAAGTTACTGTTCACATCAGATATATTTATTTTGAAAACATCATTAATTAGATAAAGCTATTAATTACGAAGACGTGCTCGAAAGAATCACTAAAAACGGAGTTAAAACGAATAAAATACGACGTTTACGAGTTTACGACGACAAATTTTATAAAAGTAGATGAAAATATTAAAATGTAATATTTTTATAACTCGTCTTAATACGAAAGCATGGACATAAGAAACGTAAGAAACAGACAAGAAACCTAAAATTTACGCCATTTCTACTAAAAGATATTATCTAAACGTTTTTTTTTTACTCTATAAATATGATTTCACTAAGACGATTAGATGGTGATGTAGCTATATAGAATTATATATGGTATTAGTTAATCAAAGTGCTTAGTACTTATACGGCCTATATTTAATTAAGTTGCATTCAGTCATTATTGTGACACATTTTCTGTTATACTTGGATTATTCATTCACTCGAGGTGAGTTCATAGCCCCACGTTTTACATTTATAATGATTTACAAGTTTTGGGGGGAGAAACATATACATGTTTTACAATTGGACCCAAGTGGACATTTTTACATTACGATTACGTGTTTGCCTAAGTAGCGATAACCCTCTGAGCCCATTATCATGAACTGTCAATTACTTGTTGTGAGCGCGAATGTTATAAATAGATCTATTTGGGATTGACATCTCCGTTCGGGTGAGTCGTGCTCACTGTGCCGGTTTTCCGCACAACGAACGTATACTATGTCGGACATAGGATGTTGTGGGTTAGAACATCATCACGGGCAATGTTGGCAATTTATATTGCAATTCATACATGTCGAGCGTGTCATGAGCTTAGGGAAATGTAATTACATTTTATGATGTTTGCATCTGTTGCATTGTCATGGGGAAATCTTGTGGTCCTACATTATACATTTTACAAACCTATAAATTCACTAACAATATTGTTGACGTTTTAAGCAATGTTTTCACAGGAGATCAGTAAGGTACAAGACAAGGGATACATTGGTGGTCGTTATTTTGGAAGTCATGCATTAAAGATTTGGTTGCATTACATTTTGGGGATATATCTGTTATGGACTAAAATCTTTGTATTTTGAACAATGAACAAGTGAAGCTTCGGGCTTTTGTAACAAATACTTTGCTAGATCCAATGTATCGGTTTTAAACGACTTTTTGGTCGTTCTTATATATATCTTGTGTTATTGATCTATGAAGTACCACCCCCAGACCCATATTCCGCTGCGACCCAATTTGGGGGTGTTACATCTAAACAACTCTTAAAGGAAACAAGGGTGACACATTGGCTTAACAAGGTGAATCATTCTTTAATTTCAATCTTAACCAAAAGCGTTACACCAACAATGGAGACAAACCCCCACAAACACATCCGTAAAGATGGATGAGACATGTATGATTGCTCATTCCCTCATTTGAGCAAACTCAAAGGTTAGATTGTGGAATGAAAAAGGGTAGGATAAAGACATAGGATATTTAATTGTTGTTAAATAAAAACACAAAACAAATAGTCTAAAGTAATCTAAGGTTGTCATAACTGGCTAGTGTCCATCCATAAGCCCAAGTATCTAAGTCCGAAAATCTGATCTTCAATAATAGGCTACTAGCTCCATTCTTTACAATTATACAGATGGCTTATAGTTGCACCATCTTTATATTTTTTAGCACATAGATGGCTTATAGTTGCACCATCTTTAAAATTTTGAACATGTATATGCTACAGGGGTTTATATCTTTTTATTATTGACCCTGCAGCATTTGATACAATACACATATCCCCCCTTGAGATGAACAATATTAAAAGTGAAGATACAAGGGGGTCTTTATAGATCATTAATGATAGGTCTTCTACGAATGCTCAAAATTTCTAAACCCATTTCCTTAAACCATGGACTTAAGTAGCTAGAGATTTCAACACATAGAGAATAGAGACTACAGGGTTGGCTAAGGTGAAATGGTGTAACGATACATAAACATAAAGGGTTTAAACAAGGATTGGTTTGACAAGGTGATCTATGGGTATCTTGCACTAAAAATAAGTGCAACAAAGGGTTTTACACGGGGGGTCGACAAGTCAGTGTAACAAGTCGATAAACACACACATATAGGCTGTTTGAGTGAATTCCTTAGATGTTGACTTCTTGAACTGTCTATTCCAACTAATCAATTAGGTCTCAAAAAGATGTACATGCCAAGTTCTAAAGTCTACAATACTACCAGCACACTCATATATTTGGTGGATTTATGTATAATAGATAAAAACGAAATCATTAGGCTTAACCTCACCAATTGAATTAAAGGGTAATAGTGTGCTCGACAAAGATTCATTACAGTTTCAGTATGAAAAACATGTCAAAAATTTTAAAATTGGCATAAATTTTCAAAGAAAACTAGAAAATCGAAAGCAAATATATGTCAAGTGGTAATTCTACTCCCATCCCCATACTTGGTTTGTACAATGTCCCTATTGTACATTTAAAGAAATAAAATTAATATAATAAGAGTAGATTAAAACAAAAAGACTCCCCTAAGCATTGCTCTAATATTCTGATAATAATGGCAAGAGATCATCACTTCACCCTTGCATCCTGAGCAAACTCGTATCACTTGTAATCACTAGACAATACAAAGCATTAAACATTCAAAATATAAATATACAAGAAAACCTAACTCACTTTCGTAGGAATCACGGTTTCATTTAGCATACGCAACAAGCCTTTTAAACCACTTGGTGGCCCAAGTGGACGAGTGAAGTCTCGTGAGGGTTTCCAGAGAACATACACACAAAGTTCATTTAATTATACAAGGTTTTGTAAAAGTTTTGAACTGATTTTAGGTTTTTAAAAATTGATCATGGCTTAACTCAGACAGGAGGTTACGCCGTAATCATGTGGTTGTAAAATTTGAAAATTTTGAATTAAGAAAGGTTACGGCGTAACTCAGACATGAGGTTACGCTGTATTTACATCTGTTACAGCGTAACCAAAGTGGTTACGCCCAAACAGAAAACTTTTTACCACATGAAGATGAGTCGGGGAGACCTCGAACTCCAATTCCTTATTGTGAGAACCTACAAATCAAGTTAGAAACAAACAAACCAACTAAAATGCGGAAAATTAAATAAAAGACGGGTTGTCTCCTGACAAGCACATTTGTTTATTAACGAGTCTTTAAGTTAGACTCAAGACGCTCTACGTCTTTGCTTGGACACTTCTGTCCTTGGCAATTTTTTCCATCAACCTAGCTCTTATTACAGCAACGTTGTCCCTTGTTCTTGGCATTTCATCAATTCCTAATACTTTCACTCTTGTGTAAACCTCTTCTGGCCCAATGGTGTATCTAGTAATCTTAAATTTTTCAATTAAGATCGGAGGTGGTTCCTTATAAGTAGATCCAAGCGATCTGCACTTTCTCTTATTATAAGCTTCATGTTCTAAGTCAATTAATCCATCGTATGATCTTGGTTCTAGATAATCAAGTATTCCTTCCAAGTCGTCTTCATCTTCACTTATACCATTAAACCAATCATCATTAATTTATCATGAATAGCCCATTATTACGTTTGTTTTATCTTCTCCGCATTCCTCCGGGTCTTCTGAGTTTTCCTTAATGTCGTCTTCCTTATCTCCGAACCTTTCTCTCTAGTGATCTTTAAGGATTCTTTCCCTGGTCATCTTGCATACATTCCCACACCTTATTTTCATCCAATCATTTAAGCTTAGTTTTTCCCATTCCACATTCTCTCGTTCACTATCATTTATGCTTTCCTAATAACGTTTCTCTTCATTATTTGGTAAACCTCCTCCATCACACACGTCACTATACGGATCATAAGATGCCCAATATTGGTGCACATTCTCTTTTTCTTGCAAAATTGCCTTAAACCAATGCACTCTTTTTTCTTTAGGTGTTAAATACGTCTCTTTTTCCACTTCAGTTATCCTGTATACTATTTCTTCATATGATTCATGTATGTCAATGTCATAAGAAAAAATATCTGGGTCGATACCCAATAATCGGTTAAACTTACATGATTCATAATCGTATAAGAATAAATCATAATCAATGTTTTTAAAGTCATCATCCTCAGGGCAGGTTTCGCTTCTTATTGAACGAATAGATTCAAAAATTGTGGTAGTAAAACTACTTCTCATTTTGAATATAACTTTTTCATTTCCTACTTCTAGAGAGATGGACTTTCTAAAGATATCTACCTTAGTGTGTGCAGTGGCTAGCAAGGGTCTTCCTAAAATGATGGGCATCTTAAAGTCCTCAACCATGTCAAGAATAGCAAAATCTATCGGGAAGATAATATTATCGATTTTTATGAGTAAGTTTTCTACTATTCCTTTAGGAGTGCATTTGGTGTTATCAGCCATTTCGATCGCCATGTTAATTGGTTTGAGTTTTTCTATGCCTAAATGTTTATACATAGAAAGGGGCATGACGCTGATGCTAGCTCCTCAATCTTCTAAAGCATTATTAAAAGCTAACCTTCCAATGGAACAAAAGAGAATGAAACTTTCTGGATCTTGCTCCTTAAAGGGTAGCTAATTTTGGAGAAGAGCAGAGTAGAGCACCTAGGGTTCATTCTAATTTCCTCGTCTTCTTCGGTCCTAGGTTTACTTGCCACCAAGTCCTTCATGTGTTTCGCGTAGTTGTCTGTTTGCCTAATTTCTTTTAAATAAGGACGGTTAATCTTAATTTTCTTTAGGCTCTCCATAGTTTCGTGAACCAATGCTTCTTCCGCATGATGCTCTAGTCATCGAGGAAATAGGATTGGTAGCTCGTAGGGCTCAACATAATAGCTTACACTTTGATTTTCCTCTTTAGGTACTTGTTTAATCTCAGGTGTAATCTCGAGTATTTCTAGAGGCTCTGCCATTCTTGATTTGTCAGTTTCTTGTCTTTCATTGTCGAAATATCATGAGTTAGCAGAAAAGTATTCAATTTCCTTGGGGGAATGATAGAAAGGAGTGTGTAACGGCGATCCATCTTTAGTAAATATTACCTTTCATTCTTCTAACTTTCCACCATTTATTCGACCTTCAACCTCATTTGTTAAGGTTCTTACCTTTGTCTCAAGACCTTGGATAATCTTGTCGTGAGCCTCTCGATTGGTTTATGTGTTTTGGTAAAATTCGTTAACCATTCGTCTTGCTTAGCATGTCTCTTAGCCGCTTCTTCCATATATTTATTGATTATTTCGGTTAGGCTTGGTTTCCTCTCTCTTGATGATAGCTAGTCGTATCCTGATACGCCTCTATTAAATCTACCGTCGTTTCTGCTATTGTTTTTTTAGGTAAAAGGTTACCCCGGTAAAGTATATGAAAACCGAAAATGTTAAGTACAAATGGAATGTGGCTTAAGTACCACATTAACCTCAAGCTAAACAGCTTGATAAATACCTAAAACTAGTGCTTAAGACATGCCATAAACACTTACAACTCTAGAGACAACTAATTGCAACTAGAATAAATGACTCAACTGAACAATCTAACCAACAACAGCCGTGGAAGATGAACTTCCACCGGTTTTTGTCCTATTCAATAAGTTAGCCGATTCGTCATACACATTTTCAACATCTCTGTTAATACAAATAATGCTTAAAAACGATATTTATATTTTCCGACTCCTCTACGTTTTGAGGATGACAAAATTTAAAAACATTTACAATAAGAATAAACGTTTACATGTTATTAATTTACAATAAGAATAAACGTTTACTTAAGGTATGGATAAAAACATCATTAAACTTAATTTTGAATTCAGATTTTCTCCCCAAAACAGAAACAAACATATCAGGATAAACCTTCCCCATAAAAGGACAAAAATCAGAATGTCAGTCTAGGGGCCGCCTCCTAAGTGGCTAGGCGGCCCTCAGATATATCTAGGACCGCCGGGACCGCCACCAGCTGACCGTGGGGTTTTCCTGGCTATAAATACTACACTATTCTCGGCAAAAAAACACACATCTTTGCATGAAATTTTCAGTCATCTTTCTCTCTCTAAACCTTATTTCTCTCACTAAATATCTTGATCACTAACATGTGTTTAATCTTGTTTTAGTGATCAAATCTCATCTTATATCTCCTTCCTTCTTCTATCAAGTGCAAGAGAAGAACACTTGTATTCGCTAAGAAACGAAGTGTTATAGATTAGTGATTTCTCCTCTCTTCTTCTAAGATTCCAAACTCTATTTTGATTATCTTGTGTGATTGTGTAAGTCGGATAGTGTGTAAATCTGATAGTGTAGATCTTGTGATTGTGTAGTACTTGTGAAGTGGTAGATTGGTTCTAGCTAAGATTAGGACTTGACATTTAGCTTAGTGTCGGAAAATAACGTAAGCGATGTGTAAACGGTTTTCTCCACCTGAAGGGAGCTTATTGACATAGTGAAATCTCGAGTCGGATACTCGGGAAGTGGAGTCGGGCGAAGAAGAGCTTTGTAGCCGAACCACTATAAATCTTGGTGTCTTGGTTTGATCGTTCTTTCCTTTATCTCTTTATATTGTTTGTGTTGTTATTATAAGTAGATAGTTATATTGATTGGTTCATACTATTGATTGATTAAGCATATACTTGAATCTAACAATTTTAGAAGTAATGTTTTAAAACGCTAATTAACCTGTAAACTATTCACCCCCACCCCTTTTCTAGTTTCCACAATTGGTATCAGAAGCCGAGGTCACTCAAGATTTATAAATATATTGTGTTTTAAAGCTTGGATCGATCTATGGATTCTGACAAATATCTAGAAGGGCAATCCATGCAAAGACCACCACTCTTTGAAAGTGGCAGTTTTATTTATTGGAAAGACAGATTCGAAACATATGTTAAATCAAAATATCTTGATCTTTGGCATGTCATTACTAATGGTGATTTATAACCTATTGAACAAAATCCCGAAACTAAACTAGATGTGGTTATCCCTTTTGAAAAACAAAGAGATGATCTTAAAAAGAGACTTACGAAAAATAACGAATCCAAAGTGGTTATTTACAATGCTTTGCCAAGAAAAGATTATGAAAGAATTTTCATGTGTAATACGGAAAAAGAATTTTGGAAAACTTTGTTAATCCCCCATAAAGGTAATAGCCAAGTCAAAGATAACAAGATTGACCTTTTGGTACAACAATATGAACAATTCGTCATTTCTAAAGACGAATCTATAGATAGTGCTTTTGCAACAATTAATACTATTATTACTAGTCTAAAAGCTCTTGATGAAAGTTATTCTAGAAAGAATTATGTTAGGAAGTTTCTTAGGGCTCTACATCTTAAATGGAGAGCAAGGTCATGGCGATTGAAGAGTCGAAAGACAACATCACTTTCTATTGATGAACTTATCAGGAACCTCAAAGTTTACAAAATGATCATCAAAAAAGATTCCAAAATAGTCAAAGCTAAAGGAGAAAGGAGATCTCTTGCTTTAAAGGCTAAGAAGGAATCTACTGATGAGGAGTGTTTGACGTCTAAAAGTGAAGACGAAGAATACGCCATGGCAGTTAAAGACTTCAAGAAGTTCTTCAAGAGAAGAGGTAGACTCGTAAGACAACCACGAAACGAAAAAAGACGTTCCAAAGAAGCCGAGATGACAAGAACGGAAAAAGTGATAGAAAATGTTTTAGATGCGGTGATCCAAATCATCTTATTAGAGAATGTCCAAAACCACCGAAAGACAAGAACCAAAGAGCATTTGTCAGAGGTTCTTATAGTGATAGCGGTGAAGAAGATGATGAGAAGGCTAAAGACGAGACGTGTCTTGTAGCTCAAGCATCAAATGAGGTATGTTCCGATTTCTCTTACTTTAGTGATGAAAATTCATCAATAGATGATCTTACATTAGATAATGAATCTGATAGACTATGCAAGATTAGTTTAAAATAATCACTAAGAATCAAAAAGTAAAAGCTATTAAAAATAGTTTAGAAAAAATTGACTACATTCGAGAAAAACAAGGGAGTTAATCTTGAATGTACAAATTGTCAATCACTCAAAATCGACAACAAAAAACTTAAAAAAGAGGCTCTTAAACAAACTAAGTTTGAAAAGACTACACATTGTTTAAATAAAATGTTGAGTAATCAAAAACCCTCCTGTGATAAATTGCATCTAGGCGTTAACTCATTTGAAGCATCAACTAGTGGGTCCAAGGAAATGAATGTGAAACCTCGGAAAGAAACTCCTTCTGTTGGCGGTCCCCCAAATAATGAGGGCGGCCCTCATAAAGTCCAGATGGCCCCCAAAGCAATAAGGGGCTGACTGTCTGTTCACCAGAATCTGTAAAATCTGTCTCTTTTCAAAAATCCATTTTATGTCCTAGACCAAAACATATAATGGTTAACAATGTTAAAATTCCCATTGCTAGTGATAATGAGGTTAAACAATTTTATAAACCATCGTTAAAACCCGGATATGGATTTTATAAACCAAATTTTAGGTCAAAAACTCCACCACCTAGAAGAGTTAATAATCACTATCCTCGTTCTAAGACACCGCAACCAAAAAGAAATGTTGGTCGACAAAACCAACCTCATGGTTTTCATGTAACTTGGAATAACTTCCAACCTCAAAGTTACATGCCATGGGGAATGTGTCCTCCATTTCCACATCCTAATCAGTTGCATCAAATGCAAGGGATGTTTAGCACTAACAACTTTGGACCCATGAGATATTGGGGACCAAATGTTTGAGTTATTGTCTTATATAAATAGATATGCCTTGGAGTCGACATGGAACCCGATGAGTGGATAAAAGATAGTAGATGCTTTAAACACATGACAGGTAACCGAAAGCTCTTCTCAACCTACAAGGCATACAACGGAGGTAACGTCATTTTTGGTACTAATCTTCGTGGTAACATCATTGGCAAAGGTACGATTTCTAATGACTCTCTCAATATAAATAATGTAGAACATGTTGATAACTTAAGATTTAACTTACTAAGTATAGGTTAAATATGTGATAATAAATGTAGAGTAACTTTCTCTGAACATGATAGTAAAATCACTAAGGATGGTAAGATTATAGGTAGAGGTATTAGGAATAAAGGCTTATATGTGATGAAATTAGGATATAAGCCTAAAGACAAAATTTATCTTGCAAAGATTGATGAAAACTCCATTTTGTGGCATAGGAGATTAGGTCACGCTAATATGCGAGCATCTAAGTAATTAGTTAGAAACATACCTAAGCTTAAGTTTGATCAACATTTTTGTGATGCTTGCAAAATTGGAAAACAAGCTCACGCTAGTCACAAAGCTAAGAATAT